>JAHWFP010125610.1:25162-76043 GCA_023313725.1 Lithobius niger | reverse complement strand
CACGAGCTGTTGTTGCCAGAACTCCCGAGACGCCGTTGGTTATCCTGCTTATAGCAACCGCATATTGTTCGAGTCGTGGCTGCAACAAACAACAAATCGTGCTGACGTTCTTTAATCAGAAGCTTGACAAGACAACTGTGCGTGCAACAATGTTCACACAAACACAGCATTGTTGTTGCTTGTTTGGTGAAGGGTTCTGTGTTCGTGTTTTTTTCATTGTAACTCGATTCCGAAATACCCCATCACCGTTCATACCGCGGAAACTCAACGACGAGGGGCCCTTTCAGACGACTTCTCTTTAAAAAAATTTTGGAGAAGTTGTTTAAAGGGGCTATTCGGCGTTGAGTTTCCGCGGTATGAACGGTGATGGGGTACATCGGAATCGAGTAAAAATCAAGAAATGAAAGAAGAGAACATTTGTTGGCTAACTGGGTTATTCGGCGTTGTGCGATGACGGGTGTTTTCGGAATCTTGAACAGTGAAGCGGTTAAGACAATAAACGTTTAATTACAGGACGAAGAGCTAAATGGGCTTCATCAGTGATAAATACTGCCCATTTATTTATTGACTAGCTGGTTAAAGCCCGTCATGAAGACGGGCAACTTTAGTAGTACAACTGCCCCATAACAGTGAAATGTGTAATTTAAATAATTCCGGTTCTTGAAGATGGGTAATTGCGGTAAGATTGCTTCTTTCACTCAATCCATGTATCTTGTGATTTATTCCACCATCCTTCATTCATTTCCGTTACCCGGAAGCAGACGGTGTCTTTCATGTCCTGTGGCCTGGTTAGTTTTTTTTCGCACTGAATCCAACTGCGCATTTTTGGTGTCTTTGTAAGCCCTGTAACCCGGGAGCAGACATATATTTTTTTTGTTTTTCACTCAAGCCCGATTACGTGACTTCATGCAACCAAGTACAATGCCAGATACAGAAGACATTTCTGCACAGCGTATGTGAAGGCAGGCAAATGTAGGAATACAGCTGCCCCATAACAGGGAAATGTGTAATTTAAATAATGTAGGTTCTTGAAGAGGGGTAATTGCGCTAAGGTTGCTTCGCTCACTAAATCCATGTATCCTGTGATTCATTTTACCATCCTTCATTCGTTCCGTTACTAGGGAGCAGACGGTGTCTTTCATGTCCTGTGGGCTATTTTGTCTTTCACACTGAATTCGACTGCGCATTTTTTGTGTCTTTCAAAGCCCTGTAACCCGGGAGCGGACAGATATTTTTTTCGTCTTTTTCACTCAAGCCCGATTACGTGACTTCATAAAACCAACTACAATGCATGCTTGTGAAAACATTGTTGTTTGCAGCATTATTGTTACACCATTGCTTCTGCATTGTTTCCTCCGATAAATTCTTTTTCTTTTTCTGCCGGAAAAGATATTGTTGTTTTTATCATTGTTAAAGCATTGTTTAAAGCATATTTGGGCCAGAGCTGGCAAAAGACTGGCAACTACCGTTTTATGGGTTAAGATTACGTGTACACGTGTTCAATAAATAAACATGTATTTGAAAGCTTTAACAACAAAAAAAATAATAATAAATATATAACAGACGGTTGTGTCAACATGGCTAGCATTAAGCTTCTCTGGGAGGCAACCTTCATTAGATAGGGTGAGAGCTATCCACGAACTAATTTGTTTTGGTTTTCAAGTAGAACTGGTGTTGAATGGTTGTAGTGTTGTGTACACGTAGGTATTTTATGATTTTGTTGTATTATGTTAACGTATTTTAAATGCAAATAAATTAACGTGTTAACAAATAAACATGTATCTAAAGCTCTATATTTAACAAATAATTTGGTAATGTTGAAGAAGACGCGCGGAGCATGTATACGAAGATATAATCTCTATAGGCGCTAATTCTTACCGCATCATAACAATCAGTCTTTCTTGTTAATCGGTATTTATTGAAAATTGGCGTTTGTTGCCGTGAAGTTGTTGTAAATAGTTGTTGTAAATTCATTGTTTTTCCGACCCTGTCGCCGTCCTTAATAAAGCGTTAGGTGTCCGCCATTATGACAAGAATCTCCAGGAGAGAGTAATCGGTAATAGTTCAATCGACGAGCTGGTAACTTTTAGGATATTTGATGCGTTCAGATTTTTTCCAAATTACCTCCCTCGCTCGCGCTGCCGCGCTCGCTGCGGCTAAACATATAACATCAGAAAACGCATTCAAAAACCTTGTCCGGCCAGATATAATTTCCGTGTACTATGTTCTGGTCGAAATTAGGTTTTCTCGTTGTCGACCGGCTACCACAATGGCGGACACGCGACGCTCTTCCAGCGATGAAAACACACCAGAAAAAAAAAGAATTTGCACGTTTTATTAACAATCTAAATGAAAACGAATTGTTACACATGCAAGAATAAACCCCGATTGTTGTCAGACGGTAAGAAGTGACACCTTTAGAGATAATATATTCGTGTATAATCTCCGCGCGTCATCTTCAACATTTCCAATAAATTTAAAATTATCAAAATATGACAGATGGTTGTGCCAGCATAGTTAGCATAAGGCTTCTGTGGGAGGCAACCTTCATCGGGTAGGGTGAGAGCTATCCATCTACTGCTTTGTTTTAGTTTTTAGCGTACAATACTAGCTGAACGTTAGCATGGCTACGTTGCTGTTTATGATTTATGGTGTATTTTATAAGTTTCTTAGCTTATGTTAACGTATTTCAAATCAAATAATTAACGTAAAATCGGTAGGAATAACAAAGAAATATTACTCATAAATTGGTTTGGTTATATTACTCATAATATAAAAAAAGTATCTTTATTAATAAAATCGAGTTGTCGCGTAGGATGGACGGCAACGAGACGGCCACAAAACGGCCGCCACAAGACGGCCGCAAGTAATTGATAGAGCACATACCCGTTTTCATTGTCGGATGAGCCCGCTCGCCGTCTTGCTGTTGAGTTGTCGCGTAGGATGGACGGCAACGAGACGGCCACAAGACGGCCGCCACAAGACGGCCGCAAGTAATTGATAGAGCACATATCCGTTTTCATTGTCGGTCGCTCGCCTTTTTTCTTTGCTACCTTGGAAAGAATGAGCCCGCTGGCCCTCTTGCTGATTGTTGAAGCTTCGTTTGTTTAATCCTCCCTTACAATGTCTGCAATGCCTATTTATTTATTTACGGTTAACAAAGGCGTATTTATTATTTCACATGCACAAAGGCGTATTTATTTATTTAACATGTACAAACGCGTATTCCAACCATTTTGGCAGGAAACAATCATATGTAATGTAAGTGTATGGACTCCGCAACAAGGGATACGCTGAATGAGGGAGTGAAGCAAACGAAAAACACCCTTTCCTAGCCAGGGTGTGCAAAAACACATACACGGGATACACGCATCCCGTAACAAACACATGAGGTAGGAAATCGTCCCAGTGTTTTTAACGGTGCATCAAACACCACCCGTGCATAGCACGGGCTTCAGCTAGTTAAAAATAAGCATGAATACGCGTGAAATTTGCTTGTGTCATTGCATTCTAGCTTGATTCCGAATTTTCTCTTCAGACAACAACGAAACTATTCTTTCGACAAACTTTCTTTGCTGCATTGTTGGGAGAACCCACTAGTTCTCAGCGAATACACTAGTGGGTTCTCTCGACAATGGCTTTGTAACAATGGTTCATTGTTCGGAATCCACGACGAGAACCATATGCGTGTGGTATAAACCGTGGTAACACAATCTACCCTGAGAAGGCATCTTTGAAATTGAAATTGTTTAATAGAGCCATAACCATTACAGTTGCATCTTCGACAAATGGTTAAAGGGTCAAAAGGTTTTATAGCGAGCGTTAACCGCACCCGGGCATCTTTGACATGCCCCAGTCAACAATGAAGGCATGAAATAATGACTTTCATGCGGGCAGGCGGGCCACTTGGCAGGCGGTGGTCTAGCACGCAGATTAACAATGCATCATGTTTAAAAGGGTCACCCAATAATGACTCACTGGGATATCTCCCTCTTTGATGGCTTAGATGGCAGTCACTGAATATCGCGACTGCCCAAGTTAGGCTTTAATCATGATTGTTGTGACTATATAAATTTCCCTTGGGGACAAAATTTTGAGTTAATGTAAGTATGATTAATTTTCTATTGGCTTAGTATTCGTAGGCCGGTAATTGCTCTGACACTTACTCAAAACTGTAGTCATAAATAAACGTTGGCTCACAAAAACAGCTAAGTGACTCATAAACAAACCTTGTGTGTACTTTCAGAGAGATATGTAAACTACACACAGTAGAGTAATAAGTCTGCCCGTGCCTATCAAGCGTAGGCAGGCTATCTAGCAGCTAGTAATATTTTTTTCTTTATCATTTTGTAGAGTGTAGGCCAACACAGCGCCTTCTTCGAAATGCTACAGCGGCAGTTTAAATCTGGAATTACGAACACTCTTCTGCTTTATTATTTGTAACTGTGAGAGCACATATTACAAAAGGAGTAAAGAACGAATTCAGCAACAAAATAAGTCAGCAACACACTTGACTTATTTTTATTACCAAATGCATCGACCTTGTAAGGAGTTTTAAGAGACCCCCTTCTCGTGTGTTGATGAATTAATCGGCAAATTCGTTGTTTTATAGATCTGACGGATTTCAGCAACAAACTCGATTTATTTTTCTATTACAAAATACATCTACCTTACAGGGATTTTTTAGATACCCCATTTCGTGTTTTGATGAATTAATTGGCAAATCCGTTGTTTTATAGATCTGACGGATTTCAGCAACAAACTCGACTTATTTTTATATAAAAAATACATCCACCAAGGATTTTTAAGAGACCCAAATTTCGTGTTTTGATGAATTAATCCGCAAATTCGTTGTTTTATAGATATAAGAAAACTGAAGAAGGATCAAGTTTAGTCAGTTGCATAAAAATAAGTGGAAGGAGAAAAGCTAATTTGGTCAAACTAGATTTATAGTCAACTGACTAGAATCGATCCAGCGTCAGTCTTCTTAGAGCTATAAAATAACGGATTTGCCGATTAATTCACCAAATCTCGAAATTGGGGTCTCTTAAAAATCCCTGAAAGGTGGATGCGTTTTGTAATACAAACTTGACTTAATACTGTCCGACAGTCCTCTTTTCTATACGCTGGTGGTGGAAGGGAATTGACGAAGAATTCTGATGACAAGGGTAGCTTTAATGCCGGTAATAAATAGGAATTTTAAAATTGACAAATGATGTAATCAATTTGTTTTGAATCTGATTAGTATAAATGTTTGAGTTCGCCATGTTGGACATCATCTTGAATGCCTAAATATGCTCACTGGCTATGTCAAATGCGCCCACCACATTCGAATTTCGTACACTCCAATGAATTTTTTTTTTAATCCTAAAGAAACATGTCGCAGATAATATTTAAGGATTTTTCAATCAGATTATTTTGAAAGCTATAAGTAACAAATTTTCAGCAAGCTTTTTTTAAAATAGGGATTATGCTAACCAAAAATTACAATTTCACTTGGTGCCTCATTTCGGTAACAGTAGGCTGAAAGTATGTATCTTATCTGGCTCCAACACTATCGCATCGATGTTTTCGGGAAAAATTTTATTCAATTTTATGGCTCTCACTTAAAATTACTTGCCCGACGGCACATTGAATATTCAATTCACTTGAAGCGAAACTTCAAGTGAATCTAGACTTTCTTCAGGGTCTGCTAAAACAAACACGATGCTCAACGGCACTTAAATGCGTGAGTCCCGCTCCAACCTACTTTTCAAATTCCCTAGAAATACAAACTGTGACTTGTTGGATCTAGGCAGATGTTCAGGTTATCGTCTACCTTTAATTCCTAACACCGTAAAAAGGACGTCTCAATAAGCCGACTCAGTCCAAATTAAGTGTTCCAGAATGGCCCTAAGTTGCCTGGTATGCCATTCTGGTTTCGTTTGGTTTTTTTTTAGCAGGATTTGTAAAATTAACTCTTCAAAAATTCTAACTTTGTGAAATTACTCGTTGTATAGTCCAAAACAACTTAAACTTACATATATATGCCCTATAATAGATCTGTTTTATTTCAACCTTAACTATGGTAAAGTGTATTAGAAGGCTACACCAACTCGACCAAAATTCGGTTTGCTTTGAAACATTTCTTCATTTTAGTCTTTCGACTGATGGCCTATGTTAGACTTTGCATGACAGGTTTCAAAAGTTTTCAAAGTAAAACAAATCTGTTAGGAACGTGTTTTTATTGAACTCAGGAAAAGCTCATTTTAAAGTACACTTTACAATAAAACATTTAGCTTCGTTCGATGGTGTTCCCCTTCCCCCTCCACTCCAAAAATATTTAAAAAAAAACAACTTAATTGCTATTGTTGCTGTGGTTTTTTTCCTAATTACAAACTGTGCACTGGACCGATTTGCAAATGCTGTGATGTTAATGAATTTTCTCAAGACTAATAATTTAGCTGTTTGGTTCTGTGCAACATTATCTGAATGGGAGGCTGATTGTTTTAATTTTTACAAACCACAAACCGCACACCGCTAACCATTTATGACAGAAAATTTGTTTATCTCATTCTTGCTTCTGCTAATCAAACAGAAAATTACCGCAACAACTTGTTCGTGTTTCATTTCCGGATCAGATCATTGGATTGATTGTGAATATTATGCATAGTTTATCGCGAATTTGGTTTACTTTATCGTTTGCAGCGTGTGGTTTATCTCTTGTATGACCCCGTGTTCCAACCCCGAGACGAAAAAGTGAAAAATAAATTGGGAGTCGCCTACAAAAAAAAAAAACCACCTCCTTCTACATCAAAGAACCAATAATAGTAGCATATTTCTAGAACTACCACGACACTGGAAATGTGCTCTAACTGAAAGTGTTACATTTTCCCCGCGACTCTTCTGCTATAACAATGAAAACAAGTTGAAAGACACACAGACAGTGAAAAATGTTAAATCCCTATGAATACAAAGCAAATAGTTTCATTTGTCTCTAATTTGAAACGAAATCTTGACGTAGGCTACTAAACAGCCATTGAGTTCTTTAACATGGCGCAGTTCAATAGGCAGTACTTTCTTACTATTATTTCATTGTACTCCTTGACCCTAGTTTGAGCAGTCATTTTAATGATAACTGTTTTATTGTTTGTCCTAAGGTGAAAAGAGATATTTTTTCGAGATGAATAACTTTTTTGGTTTTTATTCGCTGCGGACCGGAGCCATCACTGCATGTGCGTGGTACTATGTAAGTGGCCTAAGGTATAGTAGAAAACTCCACTTAAGATTATGTAATATTCAGCATTTGTGGATCAAACAAAAAGATGAAATGTGAGTCAATGTGTTGGGAAAACTTATTTCATCAGTCAAATTGTCAATTCATGCTTTTGAAAAGTTTTCCTAATGAACTTGGGCTGCAAAACATCACAGAGAATTTTAAAACAACTTACTCAACTCGCCGAAATTGATTTTTTTAGTAGCTATATAAAAAAAAAATGAAATAATGCAAGGGTTTTAGTATCTACATATCGAAATCGTAAGAAAGCGAGGGTATCGTCATCATCATCATAATCATCCGCATGAGAAATTGCTCGTTAGTGGCGTATCTGCCATCATGACATGTAGTTTTCAGCTTTCAGCGATTTCACTCAAAACAGTGCTAAAGACGCTTGGTACAAGTACCAAAATTTTCACGGAATCTTATAGGACCATTCCTTTGGCACCAAACTACTGGACAGGTAGAAGGGATCTTACCCGCTCCCCAGATCGTTAAAACTTTTTGGTCTCTTCTTGCGGAAATAGCTAAAGGAAAGTCTCATATCAAAGTGGGTGGTCCCCGTGAAGTTGGCAACCCGGACCACTGCACTGTGACTGGGGTTGGCGCTAATGACCAAGCTGTCGACACGCCATTAAGCCTCAATCCCCCCCCCCCCCTTGAAGTTGGTCAGTGCGAGAGAATTTGCTTATGCAAATATATCAGCAGGTTAATCTCTCTATCACTCCTTAAGACTGCCATTCCCTGAGGGATACTTTCTAATGAATGCCTTGTAACAGACAGAATATTCACCATGGGGTTTTTAATGCAAGGCAATTTCTCTGGTTCCTAAATTACCCGAAAGGGGTTAGTTAAGTTGGAACTAACTTAGCGAGAATTAAAGGCTAAAAGTGTTGCTTAACCTATCATAGTTACCAATTTTGGTGAACTGATTATTTCCAAACATGACTAATAGGGCTTACGATGCAAATGAAAGAAAAGGCTTTAAGGCTTTAAGCCTGAAGAAAAGGCTTAGAAGGTCCCAGAAATCATTCGAACATAATTAAAGACCAGAGAAAGACCCGTTGTCAATTCAGGTACTGAGGCAAGACTGAATAATTTCTTGCAAGAAGGACAACAAAAAAATAACCAAAAAGAATGGTGATTGGTTTATAGTCATTAGATAATTAACATAATATCACGAGGTCAATAACAGGTGAAATGTATAAAACAAAAAACTATAGAAAATATCCAGATGCAAACTATCATGGCTTCAACACACATACTTAGAAAAACGTATGTGTGAGAAAAAGGTAGCGGCAAGATTCGCCAGATCGTCAGTTACCCTGCAGCCAGTCCCTACATATTTAGTTTCTTTGATGAGAATCTCCCTGCTAAACAACCCGCAATCACATTTCGGGGGAAAACCCTCGTTCATCTCATGGGATAAAATAGTCTTCGTTCTGTTCCCAGTAAGATGACATCCTTGAGCCCAAGCCACTCCATTGTTCACCATTTAAAGAGATCTAAACGAAAGTACAAAACAGAGTTCTAACATAACGCAATTTAAATTTAGGTTAAATGAGTCTTAAAAATGTTTTTTAAAGAAAAAAAAAGAAAAAATATACCCAGGTTGCTTAGCTCTTGCCAGGTGTACATCTTTCTCAATGAGAACCCACAAACAATATTTATCCCAAGCAATCATATTCTATACATTGACAATTGGCTTCAGTTGCAGGCGCTGTGCGAGACATTTTTAGCAATATTGTTTATGGTCTTAAACGGTTTTCTATCGTAACAGCATACAATTTTTTGATTAGAAGTGTTCAAAAATTTTGTTTTAGTTTAAATATTTTCCCTTTCCCGAAGATCGGCACTCAATTTAAATTTTTCTAAATTCCTTTTTAATGTAACTATTTGTACCCTTTCTCTGATTAGATGTTGAAAGGTGGGGTGGGGTAAATACTAAATAGCATGCATTATGGGCTGAATATTTACCTCAATGTAGCGACGTGGATGATAAACCACTTGGGTGCGTTGACGACAATCTTCCAGGCAGGCGTCCTTGAAGCGATAGTCTTTACGGCTGGCTCATTGCCGACGTCTAGTTGAAGGCAAACACCAATGGCAGACACATCTGTGAGGCCACGGCAAAATTGTCTTTCCCTATCTTGTAGCCTATGTAAGCTAACACCAACGTAGCCGCTCCGACACATGTGGGTTCTTTACCAGTTAATGGGTAGCCTGCCTCCCTCTCGAGACAGACTTAACACATAGCCTCTCCACTTCTCCCTTGACTTTACTTCTTGGTAAAAATCCTTGTCCTGCTGCGCCATCTGTATTTTCACTTCAGGCGAGGAATTCATCCAGCGAGCCATGTATGCCCTGTGATCAAGACGCTGTACCCATACTCCCTCGCTGTTCTTTAGCCAGTCAATATTAAGGAGATTATATCAATCTGCAACACTTGTTGACCCTGTCGTGGAAACGACTTGCTCAATGTCATCTGTCCCATTCAGTTCAGGAACTACCCCCACTGTCCCTTCTTAGACTTGAGATTACTTGGAACTAGGCTCAACCATCTGTTGTGCTTCCTTGATATGATCTGACATGGTTTCCTCCTTGATGCCTTTATCAATCTTCTCAAATGCTAACTCTAAGACACTTTTCAAGCTCTTGGAGCCCCATCATCCCCTCGAGTCAATAACCTTCCATGGTCAAGTTCCGCCTGCACCTTCTTCTCAAGAATCACACAATATTCTTCTAAGGTTTTGGAAGTAGGACTGGTCACACCAATTGACACACCACTTTCCCCCCACTATTGACTCGGGTGGGGTTTGCCGACTGCAATTCACACTCATTTTTGAAAATGTCCGTGTACCAGCAGCCCAGCACGCTTCGACTCTGCTCGCCTCCGCTTGAACTTTTTCTTATCTGGATCTTGCACTGCCTCTTCTGGTACTCGATACCATACTGACTTGGCGTACAACCTTCTTCCAGATGACCCGTCTTCCAAAGACACATTGTTGCTATTCTGCTCAATAGACTTAACCCGGATACTATTCTTCTCAATAGATTTACCCTGGCTGCTATTCTTCCCAATAGACTTACCCTGGCTGCTATTCTTCTCAATAGACTTAACCTGGCACTGCCTAGCGTAGTTACCCTCTTGCTTGCAGGAAAAACACTTCTTAAGTCCAGGTTTCCTGTCTTTCTCTCGATGTTTGCCGGCTGACCTTTTCTTCGTCCCAATAACAAAACGCTCGTTACCGTCTCCCTCTTCCTCGCACCTCTTATGACAGTCACTGTGTCCCAATAGAACCTCATCTATTTTGTTGGTCGTCTCGTTGTCATTTTCAAGAGATCTTTTGCCTGAGGGTACTAGACTGTAGCTGCTTGGCAACCCACACAGCATCACTAGTCCAGCAAACTCGTCTGTCATACTTGGGCATCCTTGTTTCTCAGCCACTCTTGCTAAGTGTTTTATTCTTCCTAAATAGTCGCTTATGCTTTCTCCTTCCTTTATCCTGCAGTGCCACAGGTCTTTAAAAGCAGTCGGTGTGCACTAAAGCGTCCCAGACCTCCTTCGGGTTATTAACATCTGCAAATTTGCTTTGCCAATGCTGCGAAACTACCAACAGCAACGTTAATAAGCATCTTCCCGATTCTTCTACGAATTTATGTAGTAGTGGGTCCGTATCACCTGGGTTGGCAGCAGGTCCCTCCACAAACTGCCATAAATTTCTTTGCTTTAACATCGGAAACACTGACGTTGACCAAGCCTTATAATTGCTGTCTTTCATCCTCTCTACGCCAAAAATGCGACTATTTGTTTCTTCATTTGTCTCCACGATCATTATCGCATTTATCAACTCGCTTGATCACACTTTCGTCACACCTATATTTTTGCTCTCGTACGAAAAATACTAATCCTCACTCGGTAAAATTCCTGGTGATTCCTAGCAAAAACATGGTTTATCCACTGTGTACGTTGCTCATTCCTGATTGCGATTTTTAAATCCTTATTTGTTTGTGCCGCTTCATGTGCTCACAAGTCTATGAAGAACGCTTGACCTCGACCTCGGGGAAAAACTTGACCTCGACTAGCGATTATGTAAATTGTGACAAAGTATTCCTATTGAAACTGCACGTTTTTGAGTTCACAAAACTTCCTTGATAATTGTCTGCTAAGCCTTAAATTACACTTGCCTGTAATTCTCTTTAGGCATACAATTTCGCTTATCACGATTTACTCGCTCAGTTTTCCCCGCGTCGGCACCAAAAATACAAGCTTGCGACTCTCGGGATTTTGAATTTTCCGTTCTATTCGGCCCTCCGCAGTTTCCCTTCACCCGTTGATTTCAGACTGCGATTGGTCGAACGCAAATTTCCTACAACTGAAGTAAACACTTGATGATAACTCGAACACCTACATTCTTGAAGTTGTGTTGATGTTATGTAACTTTGAAGTCCATCCATGTTGGCTCTATGCTCCGCAGCATAGACCTTGAACGCATCCAGAAGGCATTGGCACTAGCTGTGTCCCTGTTTGGCTGCCTGTCCCCAGGCCAAAACTGCTAGGATATGTGCGGGCGGCACCATTCCATTCACTCCTTTTTGATGGAGGCAAACTTCGAAAAATTCGAGTAAAGCAAGGTCCAAATTGCTTCATGAGCAATTAAATTTCAATTTATTTCTTTTGGAAATTAGCAGATTACTCTATTGTTGTATCCAGATTGTGTTTACGGTTGTATGGTTAAGGTAAAGGCCACCTGAGATATGTCAGCAAATAAAGCTCTATCTCTCATGCAGCAGCAACATGGCGTGTGGTATTACGTTTGATGTGTTGGTCATCAGCAAAATCGTAAATGATAAACAACAGAACAGTGGATGGGATCAAAGTGATGATGAACTTGATCTTGACTACATGGAAATTCGTAGGGAAGATAGGCAACGTCCCACAGAGGGACAAAGGCGGAATACCCTTCTAAATTGCGGTGCACCAAACAGACTGATACAACAGTGCTAATGTGTTCAGTCCAGATGATTGGGTATGCGACAATATATAATAATAGTTATATGGAGCTAAAATTGGTTTAGCAATTTTCTTATGAAAATGTTAGTGATTTGCATATGTCACCAGTTTAAATGTTAATGTTTCAGTTTAGTTTTTCATTTAGTACTTACCATTTAACCAGTTAGCATTTAGATATGTTGTTACGATAGTTGAAACATAAAGCTGACCCGCAAGGAGTTTTGCTGTGAGAAAAGGAGTGATATTGCATCCAGATTGCATATATGGCTGTATGGTTAAGATAAGGCCATCTGAGATATGTTAGCAAATAAAGCGCTCTCTTATGCAGCAGCAACATAGCGTGTGTTATAACGTTTGATGTGTTGGCCATCAGCAAAATCGTAAATGATAAATAACAACAGAACATCTATTGCTTCTAGAAACATCATAGCTTTGATACTGACTTCATCTTCATGCCACAGTGACAGTGGCGATTTGGTTGGAATTCCGAATTTAAATTTTTGACATCCAGAACTGTCCGAAATACATTAGGCCTAATGAATTTTACCTTTCTGAAATTCACTAGCCTGTTTGCTGCGCCAATTTGTGAGGCTTCATGCTTGTTTATTGATTCCTCGGAATCAGCGTTGCCCGCACCATTAAGCCAAAATCCCCCCCCCTCTCCCCCGCTGGAACTGAGACTGAGCACATCATGTCTTGCGTCGATGCGGTGTGTGTGTGCATGTTCGAATCCTGGAGATGACACAAAACTTTTGCCATTCATTCCCCAGAGGATGCTAGGACTTTCCAATCGGACCTTGACAGTTTGTATGATTGGGCCTGTGCAAACTGCATTACATTCAAACCTTCAAAATGTGAAGTCTATAATTTAGGAAGAACCAATACTCTTACCACCTGCTTTCACAATGGTATCCTTCTTCCCGCAGTAAATATAGCAAAATCACTCGGTGTTGTCTCCACTAAAGAATTGCTGCTGCGAAGGGTGCTAACTCTATCCTGTCCTTAAGGCATATTTTTCATTCCATCAAAGCCTGTCTTCTATATAAGATCTTCGTGTGACCCCAGCTTGAATCCTGTGTTCAGGCATTGTATCCCCCATTTGCTTAATGACCAACAGATCATTGAAGTGTCACAACGATGGGAAACTAAACTCGCTTCTGGAATCAGATTCTTGCACTGCGAGGAACATCTGCAACTTCCGAGATAAACTACTAGGAATGCCTACGAAGAATAGACTGTGACTTCCCACCCTTACTGAATGGCGCTTCAGAAGCGATGTTATCCAGACTTAAAAAATGGCCAAAGGGTTCCCATAATCCATATTTCATCCTTTTTCACACCAGCATCTGTGAAAACTACCCATGGATTTAGAAACTTATGACAAAATACTCCCTAACTGACATAGGAAAATATTCCTTTGCCAAACGGTGTTATTCCAAAGTTGAATGACCACCCGAATCATGTCATCAATGCCATCTCCATTAGCCAGTGGAAAAGAGTGTTCAACGACCTAACTGAATCTTAATTTTCCCAGCCCAATCCCTCCCATCCTCACAAGATTTTCTTTCAGTTATGTATTAATTACTGATGTCCGAGTCCGATGTCTGATTCAATCTTTCAACCCCAGTTTGTATGACCTTATTAATTTTACTGATCCCATCAATTTTTTGTACCCATCTCAGTAGCTTGTATCTTTTTAGCTGATCCACTCAGGTTTTCAACCCTGTAGTTCCATTGACTTTGTTTGCTCTTGCAGCTGCACCCAATTTTTAGTCCCAACTGTACTTATTTTTATTGGGCTTGCTGATGCGCTCAATTTATCAGCCCTTGTTTCGCTGATGTTGAGCATAACTATCGATTGACTCAGTTTTCCAGTGCCAGTTTCACTGATTTTGCTAGTTCACTCACTTTTTCAGCTGCAGTTTTGCTGAACTTGTTCATGTTTGCAAACCCAGTCAATCTTTCAGCCACCAGTTTCCCTGACCTTGAATGTTCTTCTGATCATTACTGATCATCACTATTGTACATTACATCCCTTCTCCACATAACGTGTACATTTGTACTCACTGTTTTTCTAAGTTCCAAAATCAATTTCTTACTTTAAAGATATTTACCATGAGCCAGACATACTGTACACAGTACGTTGAACACATTGGTAAATTCTTGTCATCTTTTGTTATGACCTCTGCATACGAGATTGTAAATATACATGTCGGGGAAAACTGGTTAATTCGTCCTAGGCCTAATCCGAAAATGGCGGTGACTGGACGTCACAAGTGATCAGATATAACACAGCTTTCTACACCAAAGTTACAAAAGCAACAGCATCGTTGTACCGCTTTAACAATTGATGTCATAAAATAATGAACTTCACCTCACAACAACTCAGATCATGGTCAACAAGGAATATTGAATCCAGCACAAAGGTCCTTTTTTTTTTCTACGTGCAAAGATGGCTTAGACCTGGTTTCACAAAATTCCACAACCAACTTTGGAGTATGTACCACTTCCCGCAAATAAAGGGATACAATAGCTTACAATAAAGGGATACACTATGGAGTATGAAATTCACTGGTGTTACAAGAACTGAAGGCTGGCTGACTACGATTTTACAAGGTGTGGCTCCCCAGAACCATCCCCCAGCTCTTGCCATCTGGCAGTTAAAACATGATGCGCGTGCCTTGCCATATTATTAGAGACAATGTCACCTAACCTTCTATTATTCAAGGGTATTAACAATGTTCGAACGATTTGGGAACAAATCACTGCAACGTTTGATGTGACTACGCAAGCTTGGAAAACGAACCTGTTTAACGAATTGACTCATGATCATGCTGAAAGAATCTATTAATTCTTATGTAACCTATTTGAAAGTACAGAAATCGTACCTTGTTAACACTTGTTGTTATCCCTGTAGTGTCCGGATGTTTGGACATAAGCAAGTGACTGGACAGAGAGTTGAGAAACGATTAATAATGAAGATTTAATCAGATTCCACAGCATCACAAGAACCATGTTCTAGAGTGAGCCGTGATCCTTCAAATCTCTCGTCTCTAAGAAAAGTTGCTCTGCTCTGCAGAGAGATGGGTTCTGTCTGCAGGCAAGCCAAGGAGGGCCATGGAAGAGTCATGGGAACGGCCTAGGTGAAGGCAACCATGGCATAGTAAGTCAGTCGTCAGCATTTTGTGATTAGTCATAAGACGGATATCAAATTTTGCACATGTATATTTATTATCTCGTAGGGAGAGGTGATCAATAAGTATCAGGAAACCTCGACCCGCATTACATAGAGATGGTGTGTGATCTACAACCACCAAGTTTATTTTTATGACCAGAAGTGTAATAAAGAATGCATCGTGTGAGAGTAAATGGTGGTCTTTTCCAAGTCGAGAGAAATTTCAAGGATGAAAAACAAACCATTTTTACAATGGCCTCACTCCTTTTTTTCCAATAGCAGAATTATTTCCCCAAACAGAAATGAATTTCAAGAAAGAAGTCAGTGTTACGACTTCGTGTTTCTCACTTTCAGTCCCGTGTTTAGGGATCTGAATTTAGTGAACTTCTTTCATCCCCATTTTCACTGAGCTTGATAATTCTTTTAAAGTCACTCGTGTTTTCAGTCTCACTTTAACTGACAAGGGCAAAACGATATTAAATGATCATTTTAACTGATTTCGACTTTTTGTGGTGGTCCTATCAATCTTCCAGATTTTCAGCAATTTCCAGCAATTTCAGTATGTTTAATTGCGTTTGCTGCTACACACCTTAATATGACAGTGTTACTGGTTTCGAACAACAAGCTGTTATTTAAAGTGTAATTTGAAACCCATGACACTGTCATATTAAGACACGAATCAAGCAAAAACAATTTCCCCATTGTCTGTGACTAATATTTTACAGTAATCATAAGTTGCAAACAACTCTTTAAAATAGCAATAAATTTGTTAATAGGTTATAGATTGCATTTTGAATACATATGGAAACTTAGAATGAGCATCACTTATGACTAGGATCATAAAGATTGAGTGATTCAGCAAAGGAAGGATGATGAGTGGTGAAAATAACTAGTAGTCGCTCAGTCTTTCCTGTCTAGCATGTCCGCCATTTCAGCTTGTAATGCTTATTTTTCAAGCAAAAGCAAAATTATCTGCAATTTATGGCATACTAAAAGTTCAATTTTCCTTTTTGTTTTCTAGAACTTTGGAAGCGTTATCCCTTGCCCGTTTAGGATCATTTACCCCACCATCTTTGTTAGACTGACACGCACAGCAATATTTAACTAATTTTAAATCTTAGTCTATTCTTGGCCATCATTTATAAAACCTTGCAGGGGCATTGATAAGGGTAATGCCGCAATGTCCAAAATGCAATAATCATAATACGTGCTGGCGGAAAACTGTTTGAAAACTGTTTTGGGCCTACGGTCCCAAAAAATATGCTACCATTCAAAGAAATTTCAAGGAAATTTCGGTGTGACGTTGAAAAATGGTTTTAAGTTGTCATAATACATTTTTTTTTGGCTAGCCTCTTTTGTGTGGTCATACACCCTCGACAGAACCATTTCCTTTATGGTAGCTTTTTCAAGCTGTAAGCTCAAAATGGATAAGGACTCCATTTTCTGTAAACACAATACAGTAACTTGGGTTAAAGCCTCAGGCGAATTGTGCTTCAATCTCACTGGTAACCTGGATCAGCTGTTAAATTGGCTCTGCTAGAACTATGTTGAATTTCATATTGGCTGCCATTTTGGTACAGCTCCCAATATTGAACGTGTGAAGCGACCATAACAGGAATGCCCACCTTGTTACCAAATAGCCACTGCAGTGCCTTCTGATCTGTTTGAAGGACAGATTGTTTCCCGTAAAGGTAGTGATGGTAGTGATGGTACCTTTTGACCCCAAAAATCAGCGCAACTGCCTCTTGGTCAAATTGAGCCTAGCCCTATACAGCTTTACTCAAACTCCGGGATGCAAATGCGACAGGTCACTTCTCTCCAGATAGCATAGTGTGCAAAAGCATATGCTAACCCTTCGGGACGATGTGTCACAAACTAGCTTAAGAGGGAGTTTAGGGTTGTAATGTACCAAAACTTTGCACTACAAAACTGCCGACTTGAGATCGGCCACATTCCCATATCCAGACTGAACATTCTTTGGTTCAGATCCAAGGTTTTTTTTGGCCTAAGAAGCTTATTAGTGAAGCCAAAATAAATGCAAGATGGGAGACAAACTTAGAATATTGGTTCATAAACCCCAAATAAGACTTCTATTCAGTGCTGTTTACTAGGCTCTGGTGCTTTCCGTAGAGTATCTAGAACTTTTCGCTGGTTGGTCATACATCTTTATTAATTAAGAAATCCAAGTTCATTGGCTGGTACCTGTTAAGTTTACAGTAATTGGCCCTTACAATAATTAGTCTTTCACACCACCGTCCACCATCCTGCAAGGAGGAAAGAATGCTGCATGATGGAGCATTGTGCTCTGCACCGTTTCCAGCGATCAGAACGTCATAGTAAAAAGGGCTCACCCAGGACATGGTATGGAAATGGGTTTCAGTAATAAGTTCTTGTTTCAGTAATAAGTTCTTTAAGTATTTATAATACCAGTTCTACAGGCAAAGCTGTAGCATCACAACCAGCATTAGTTTATGACCACTTAAGTCACAGTCAGTGGTCCATTTGGTACTGTTAACTGAGGACATGGTCAAGCTACACATCCCATGTTACAGGCTTGATTAAAGCCGGAGTCAGAACTAGATCCTGAATTCCGAAACTAAACAATGTTTAGTTCCTTCTTACATAGACGTATGTGGGCCTGGTTTACCCTTATTTGGTTTTACGATGGTGGGCATTCCGCTGCTAGCACTGGACTTGCCCAACTTGCAAACAAAATGGAAATGTCCACAGCACCACAAATGTCACAGATATGCCCTCAAAGCCTGCACTCACGTTCCCGTGCCAGTCACAACAATGACACGTTAAATCCTTATTGCACTTAACGACTTTTACTTGTTTTAACTTGAAATATTTGTGTTCTGACCACTACTGCAAGCAACATTGAGTTTGGCCTTTTCAATTGCGATGGCAACCTTGGAAGCCTTATCAAGTGAGACTTTATTAGGGTCCATACTCATGAGCTTCATTTGAGTCTCCTTGAAACTTTATACCTGCACAAAAACAGTCTCACAAGAAAGGTGCCAAAGGTACTTACTGTGAGTGGTCTTACATTTTAATTGTAAGAGACAAGTCACTCACCCTGTAACTGGTCATGTTTCTGAAAGGCTATGTGCTCTGCTGTAAAACTGTTACAAGGTTATCTTTTAAAAGAGTCAATTTCTGCAAGTGACTTTAAACTTAGAGCATCAGTCATACACAAGCTCTTACTCAAACACTAGTTGACAATATATTCATCTGTTTGTCATCAGAAACCTCAAAAGCATAAAAAAGCAAACAAACTCTCTCCTAATAGAGTGACTAAAGTTGTACTTTAGAGTAAAACTTTACAAATTTCTTGAACTTTCTAGCAGTCACAGTTAAAGCTGTGTTTAAACTAGAATTAATATTACTTGAATTATGAGGAGGGACAGGATTACTTACTAATGGAGTATTAAATGAGATAGTCTCATCCAAATTGCTTTTTCCAAGCAATGTTTAAATTCAATTTCGCCTTCACTATCCCTCATTAGTAAAAATTAAACATAATATTAAGCTTGGAAGTTAATGTTTAGTTCTTTTCAACTTAAATATAAAGATTTTAGGATTAAATTAAACCCAAATCTTGCAACGACTACCTTTTATGTAGCAACAATATTCAATGCATATAAACAGAAGTGGCTTTTCTCACACTGAATAGTAATAGCAATTAAACAGTTTAAACACTTAACGGCTCATTACTTGAGATTAGTTAAAAAAATTAATTTTCTTCAATTTCCTTTAATCATTACTTGAGAGGTATCCATAAACTCTTGCATGGTTTCAAAACTCATTAACAAGTACACCTAGTGGTTTTTAAATGCTGCTACCGTAAATTTGCTTTTAGAGGTCTGCCAGTAGCCAAAACAGAACTACTTAAATATCTTTAGTATAACTAGGAAGCTATAAAATATTTCTTAAGTTGAACTTTTTATCAACCATTACTGAATAATGCAATATTTTAATGCATTAAATAACCATTGTATCTAGACAATTAGCAATTCTGCATGGCAGACAGTCTTTCTTCATGCTACAGCTAGGACTACCCCCATCAAACATCTGTCCTGAAATTGTGTTCGTTGATGTAATAATGAGGGCTTAGTCAGCTACATACCGCGAGAAAAGTGCAAACTTTCTCCTGGTTAGTTTAATGCCAAGGAAGTAACATACCTCAGTGTATCGTATAGCCAAGATACCTAATTCCACCATCTGAATCCTCATGGTGTTGGCCATGGACATTCTCAAAGAAAAATGGATTACGTCGGAAACAGTGGCCCAGTCTGGGGAAAAGCTCACCCGAACAAGACCAGGTAGGTGTAGTTTAAACTATAATTAGTTTAGTAAATGTTATCTGGGAAAGAGTTTTCCATCCTCGTCGCCATTGTAGCATATGTTAGTACCTAAGGTTAAACTAAAAACTACATTGCCTTATGGCATCGTTGCATTGCTATTACTTAACAGAGGTGTGTTAATTACTACTCTAAGAGCTCGCAGCGCCACTTATTATTTGTACTTAATACTTGAATAAGAAATTTATTTGATTGCTCCCAGATGACACGCCTTCGTGATGTAACCTGACGGGCAAGCTGTATTAAATCAAAAGAGAAAACTACGCACAAAATTTACTACTCAAACTAGATACTCAAACTCTAATTATCAGTTATTAATCTCTTTAATTGCTGCAGACCAATGGGGCATTTTCCCGGACTAGGCCTTACCTCGTCTTTTGTACAAGAAGAATCGGTACTCAAATTAAAAGAATAAACAAAATATTTTTTTCAACAGTTCTCAATCTTATTTTCCATTGGCTTCAGATTACAGTTTATATGATTAAAAGCAATGGGAATGTTTTACAAGTGTTGCAGATTGTTAACAACATTGGCTCAATACTTCAAAATACAATTAGGCTAGTTACTTCTCTTCAAACAGTTACTCTTTTAAATACAACAAACAAAGCTCACGTTATTTACCAATCAATATTATAACTTGTCAATCAGTTTCTTAGTTAGTTACTTGGTTACTCGTTAATTTCTTTTGACATTTACTCGCTCAGTTAAGCAATTAATTCAATATACAGTTACTTTTAAAGATTGCAATTAATTATTACTGTTCCTATAACTTCAACACTTAATGGATCAAAAATACCTCTATTACTAAGCAAAGCTTTTTTGCTTACCATCACTAATTGACTTTTGGCACTTTTCCGTCCTTGCGCAGTTCTTGCCTGAGAACCCATAGGACTGTTGTTTGGACATTTGAACTAGGCGCATCTGCTCACGAATTTACAGTTAACAATAATATAGGCTACTCTCTGTACTTATGTTTTGAGATTACAAGTAGCGGACCTCAAATTGGTTTATCATATTGGTTGAGGTGCTCAGTGGGCTGGACTGTCCACAAATTTTGGAATACAACCTTAGATCGGAATATCGGCAATCGGCCCTCTTACAAGCTGCTCTCTTTGCTTTAATTGAGATTAAAGTTGCTGATCTCGAAGGGTAGTTTGAAGCAAAGAGAGAACCTAGTGGACTTGACTGTCAACGATTGGAATACAACCTTATAATGGGGAGACTGGTGATGGACATATGTGATGGACTGGTGATGGTGACGATCTCATATGCAGCAACAATCCTTTGGTCCCAAGGTGCCCTGCAGGTAAGTTTGTGCATATTTATTTCTTATTATTTTATCGCCCTCATGTGACATGAGTTTGGCCAAATCAAAAGTTGGGAACTTGGCTCTAACTAGGTAAACAGATGAAAAAGACTTGTTTGCGATTATTTCATTGGTTTGGGCATTACATATAAGGGTCTTTTGGGAACAAAGTGGGATTTAGCAACTGTAACAATATAAACAAGCAATAGTACCGAGGCATTACTAACATCAATTCGAAAATGACGTAGTTGTTTACAAAGCTTATTGGGTTCAGGGACGTTGTGAGTAGGGGCTTTGTTACGGAAACAGTATTTGTAGGTCTTACGAAAGTAGTTTTCAACCCTCTATCACTTTTCTTAAAATCGGTCAGCTTGCATTCCGTCGTGAGGGTTTGGCCCATCGGGCAAGATGGCCTAATAGATTAGGGTGAAAGTTTTGACCTTCAGCGTTCAGTGCTTTCTGCCTTACGTAGTCAAATATTGGTGTCTTAGTCTTATAACGCCAAACAATAATCTAGGTAGAAAATACTAATTTTGATACAGCAAAATAATAAACAAAGTTATTATGGCTACCTGGTGAATGCTGAAAATGAATGTGACATAAAAGTTGCATTTCAATAGTGCACATATAAAATACATGATTGATTTAACTCCTTCGCTGACATACTTAGATAACTGTGGGTGATGTCGTAATATTCTCTTTTGATATAACGTGTGCATGATGAAAGTAAATGATTTGTGCAAGAGAATATATTAATATGATGTTGTCCTTTAGCTGTTGCAAAATGTGCAGCTCAACTTGATTTGAAGTGTTCTCTTTTAGGTTTATAGGTCTGCTTGTGGTTAGGAGTGTTCAGATTTGTAAACGGAAACAACAGTAATGTATCTTCGTTAATATAAAGTTCGACTCGTGTTGCTCGATGTAGAATGAGTTATTTATTAAGCTACACATAAAATAGTACGTGATTTATTTACATCTGTAACTCATTTTAGCTGATGTGTATTTATGGAGTTTTGGTAAATTGTTCATCAGCACATAGTAGCAGTAATGTTGTGGTTTGATGTGACGTGAAGTGTAGGGATGGGCCCGGATGTGTTTAGTGCTCGTTGATCGGCTCAGTATCGGCAATATGTGCATTGATCAGTCACGAGCACAGACTGTGAAATCGGCACGTTACAGCAAAATGAGGAAGTGTTATAGAAAGCTAAACGTTTGGTATAAGTGCAGTAATGACACCCTATGTCTTGACCTTTTTTTATATTGGGTTCCAAGATTGTGCTTAACAGAAAGAGGGGCTGCTCTCAGCACCATCTCCATACAGGTATAAATATATCACATATATTTATCCCTAGATGATACATCACAGACCTCGCTTGCTCGCCAATAAAGGATCAGCACAATGAAGCCAACATTGCGAACCGCAAACATTGTCTCATCCAATGTTGCTACGAGCTGACTAATTGTTTTGTTATCTGTATTGTATTGGAATACGTTGGTCATCGAAACGCTGGGAAGTGGCAGTATGTTAAGATCGTTTACAATCACCTGGCATATATTGTCCGAATGTGTCTGACATGACGGCAAGTTTACACACATACTGAGTCTGTGCTATAACGCTAGTGGAAAAACTCTTTACTTAACTGGAGTGGCGGCAACCCGTAATCAAAAAGAAGTAACTTTTATTTGACATTTGACTTTAGAGTTTGTTGCAACAACATCGCTACTGAATCTTGAGCCGTAGTGTACTTGAAATGCTTAACAATGTCCCTAGTGTGCGAATACACAGGTTTCCATGCATTTCTTTTCTAGCAGCAGTTTGCTGAATGCCTAAGTCACGTATTCATCGCTACTTAGACGGCCAGAAAAATGGCTGTTGCCATCTGAAAAAACGTTACCGTCAAGGTTTTATTGTCAATTGAAATGAATACAATTTGTCTCTGTTGTAATTGATTTACTAGCTTCCAGCCGTGTGGTTTCAGTTAAATCAACCGTAACTATATATATACAACCGCGGCTCTATTTACAGTAAGTGACCAAATTGTTGCGCGTGGAAGCAGCGATCTTGTTTCTGCAGCCAAGCTATCACTTTTGGTGGATTCGTTTAGCACTGCACGAAACGAGGAAAAGAGACTCGTTCAATCGTGTAACACTAGAAATTGCTTCCAAAATGAAGACAAATGAAACAAATTAAATTCGCTGTATGCCTCATCAAACAAAAGCGATGAAGTGGGTGACGCAGCTGCAATTTTTCTTTTTTATCTTTTCGAAGAGCACTGTACCAAGAGAGGTCAAGTCTTCTTTGTATGATCCGTGCTGTTAGCCAAACTATTCTAAAGTCCTATAGTGTTCACTTTATGCTAAAACTGTAAACCAACACTTTGTGTGCTTGCAGAGATTCTTTTGTTACCTTACTTAGATACCCCTATGCAATTGTTGTTACATGCCTGTGCCAACAAACCGAACCGAAGTTAGACATTTTTGGGTCAAAATATCAAACCGAATCTTTTTTTACCTCTCGTCAACAGATTTTAACTGTTTTGCATCATCAAAACATTATTATTTTTTTCCAGTCCCATACCTTGTCCAGTCATGGGTTTCGAGCGGCGTCCATTGTGCTGGTAACCTCGACCACTCAACCCCAAGGCAGTTCTTGCTCACTTTTCTTGGGGTCCCCTGAAACTTTTCTGAAACTTAAAGATGAGGGGACTTACACCATTATGAAGGTTATTTTTTCGACAGTTTCTCAATGGTTTAAACTCCAAGTTTCTGGCTCTGCAGTTCAAATCTTATGATTCAAAAAGTAAAAGGGAGAGAGATGTATTTATTTTCAAATAGGTTTTCGAATTTTTGCACTTATAACCAGGTGCTACTGGAAATACGCTCAGCTTCCATCGCATAATGGCCGAAGAACGGTGTGACGTCATTTCGTCACAAACGAATCGAACACGCCCACAAGATGGCAGCTACTGCTAAATCGCCAATCCAGCCATATCCAGTTGCACGAAAAATGATGTAAAATTAATTTTAAAAAGTTTAGCTTCCCCAAAACGTTTTTAAAGTCTTGCGTCAGTTGCAGTTTTACTTGAGACGTATTGTAATAACACTTGTAGCCTGTACGCACTATCACACTAGATTTTTTTCTGCACATTTCGTCTCTGTCTCGTAACTGAAACTTAGCTCGTAATCAAAACTTAACCCAAATAAGTCCAATGCTGCAACTTTTGCCTCTGCACTACTGGCATTGATCACGATTTAGCATGGTAATGTGTTACCAGTTCCATGTTACGTGTTCAAACAAAACTGAAAATTTCAGTTGCACCTAGACCCATGCAACCCTACACGCATACCAAGTTTGATCCAAGTCTGGTGCTTATCAGCTCGAGATCAAACTTGGTATGCACTTAGGGTTACATGGCTCGGGATGCAGCTGAAATTTTCAGTTTTGAAAGAAATCGCCCAAGCAGAGAGCCAGACAGAAAGTTTCTTAGTCTTGTACTGAAGTTCCAGACGAACGTCGTATGGTAAAATTTTGTTAAGAAACTTGATGCTTTGTACACACATCTTTGAGGAGTGAATGATTGGTCTAACTTTTTTTTTCAACTTGACTAGTTTGCAGTTAATTTGTTGGGGTTGTTACCTTTCTGTGTTCGGCTGATATGAATATTTGTTTAGTTTGACTCGCTTCAGATCAAAAGTGTTGTAATTATTTCTGAATTGTTTTCATGCGACTGTTTTTCAGTTCATCTCTTTTTTCGTCCTGGCGCCTGCTTTGTGGCTGATATTAGTACTGGGTAATGATTACGAGGGTAAGTGTCAGATGCCTCAACTATTTCATTTAGCAGAAATGAGCATAGTGTTTATTCAGTGGGTATCGTGGTTGAGAGGTTGGAGACCTCAGCCAAGCTATCTTAAAGTGCTGTGGTCGATGACCGGAATGGGGGACCCTGGCAAAGTCACTGCTAATCAGTGCCTGCCAGGGTAGTGTGAGCAACTACCAACCTCCTTTAGTGGCCGTCAATTTATTCTGGTAAATTCTGGATATTATCTCGGCTTCCCTGTAATGATCATAGTGTTTTCCCCCTCCCCTTTTCGAGAATACTTTTCCTCCTAAACTTGCAAAAGAGTTCCAAATTGAGCCGATGTATCTACACGATTTTTAATTTGCTTCATATGATAATTAGGGCTCTCAAGAAGTTTATACAAAAATAAAACCATCTTATGTAACTGAATTGACATTCCGTTGCTTGGGTGTACTTTTCGAATATCTGCAGTATAAGTGTTACAGTAAGTAATTAGTTACTTCGAACTATTCGTGTAAATTTTACATTGCTTAATTTAAAAATTTGATTGAAGTATTAAAAATCTAATAAAAACAAGTAATACCATGAGTCAGTGGTTCTGTCGTATGAACCACGGAAAAGAATCTGTCCATTGCCATCTCCATTTTATAGAAAAAAAATGGGGAAGAAACTTCATAATTGAGGCTTCATGCTTACTTCCGGCATTATATTCTTTTAGTTTGATACACCTGTGTAAAAACTGAAAATGTGGTGGTCACACACACCCAGTTATACCCAACATCGATGGCTTTGGAAGTTTAATGCATGCGCCCCACCCAAAGCCATCCTGAGCCACCCAGAGCCTTTCATGCTTCCTTCCCCCATTATTTTCTTTATTTATACACGTATGTCATAACTGAAAATGTAGTGGCTACACATATCCAATCCCCAAGATCCAGTTATCCCTAAGATCGATGGCTTCTGGAAGTTTGATGCATCGTTCCCACCCAAAGCCTCCCAGAGCCGTTCTTATCTCGTAAGTAGGCGAGAGGGACAAATTAGTTATACAATTCCAATTAGTCCTACGTGTTAGAAGCAAATTTTTCAAGAAAACTGCACTTTGTGAGGATAACACAATCTTCCGTGTACTTCATGTCCACACTCATGAGAAACTTTTAGGAAGGGGTGCCCCCCTGAAACACGTCCAAAAAACAACATGGCGGCCATTTTTGTTTTTAAAATGGCCGCTATACAATAGAAAAATTCAAAATCGTACCAACGTATGTAAGTTTGATGTCAATTGCTAGGTTTTAAGGTCTGCCGAATTTTTAAAAAATGGATATCCAAGATGGCGGCCAAAATGGTGGCTAAATTTAAGTGTTTTTCATAATTTTAAAATATACTTATAGAGTGGGGCAGATTTGAATTATTCCACACAAAAATAAGTTAGTTTGCAATGACTAGTAAATAGCAAAAACACCAGCTCAGATCCGTAGTATATGTGTTAGCAATTAAGGGCTAAGCTGCGGTTAGTTTTTCTATGCTATAGCACTGCATTTTTCTTCAATTCACCGTAAGTTACATTTTTAAAGTGATGCGGTAGCAGTTCTAATTAAAATAAATGGATGTATTTAGGCTTAGATATCAGGTGGAGATGTTTACTTTTCAACGTGGATAATTAAAACGGTTTATTGTAATTGGGAGCTATGCTTCTGCAGTTAATCTCCGTTGTAGTGATGTACATTTTAAGATAAAGTTCTAGTTAAGATAAATGGATATAATTAGACTTAGATGAAAGTATGAGATATATGTGTTCCAACAAACGTAATTAAAACGATTTATTGTAATTATGAGGTGAGCTACGGCAGTTTATGTACGGTGTAACACTGTTCTTTTTGTGTCTATTTATAACAAATTACATCTTTAACCTGCTGCAGCAGCCGTTCTAATTCAGATAAATGGATATAATAGCTTAGATGAAAAATAGAGACGTGTCTTTTCCAACAAGCATAATTAAAAAACATCCATTAATCATAATTAGAACTGTAACCGCATCACGTTAAAGATGTAACTTACAGAGAATTGCCGTACGCATTGAGCTACAGCACAGCTAAGCACTTACAACTTATCTCCTAATAACAAAAACCGTTTTATTACCTATGTTGGAATATACATTTCGCTACCTTAACATATAATTCTAATTACATCCATTTATCATAATTAGAACTGTCACCGTGTCACTTTAAAGATGTAACATAAGGTGAATTGAAGAAGACATCATGGGGCTACATCGTAGATAAATAGTTGCAGCTTATCCCCTAATTACGATAATCCGTTCTAATTACCCTTATACGAAAATATACATCTCCATCTATCACCTAAGCCTAATTATATCCATTTATCCTAATTAGAAAGGCTACAGCAGCAGTTTAAAGATGTAACTTGTGGTAAATAGACGCAAAAAGACCACAACTACAGTGTAGATAAACAGCCGTAACTTAGCTCCTAATTACAATTAAACGTTTTAATTGCCCTTGTTCCAAAATATACTTCTTCATCCTTCATTTAGGTCTACTTTATCTTAATTATAACGGCGACGGCAGCAGTTTAAAGATGTAACTTGTGGTAAATAGACGCAAAAAGTAAACCACTACAGTGGAGATAAACTGTCGTAGCTTAGCTTCTAATTACAAGAAAATGTTTTAATTGACCTTGTTCCAAAATATACTTCTCCATCTTTCATCTAAGTCTACTTACACCTATTTGTCTTAATTATAACGGCTACTGCAGCAGTTTAAAGATGTAACTTGTGATAAATAGACGCAAAAAGCACAGTGCTACAACGTATATAAACTGCCGTAGCTTAGCTCCTAATTATAATAAATCGTTTTAATTACCCTTGTCTCAAAAAATACTTCTCCATATTTCATCTAAGCTTACTTACAACTATTTATCTTAATTATAACGGCTACTGCAGCAGTTTACAGATGTAACTTACAGTGAATTGGAAGAAAATGCAGTGCTACAGCATAGAAACAGCCACAACTTAGCTCCTAATTACGAACAGACTACACTAAACTACGAATTTTACCTGATGTTTGCTAGTTACTGGTCACTGCAAACGAACTAATCTTTTTGAGGAATAATTTAAATTTTCCTAGGTAAGTATATTTTAAAATTATGAAAAACACTTGAATTTTGCCCCATTTTGGCCGCCATTTTGGATATCTCATTGTGTGGAGGCCTGGCAGTAATTTAGAGCATTTTTTGAATTCGGTACAACTTAAAACCTAGAAGTTCAACACTAAACTTATTTACATTAGTACGATTTTTGAATTTTTGTATTCTACAGTGGCCATTTTAAAAACAAAAAGGCCTCCATGTTGGTTTTTGGATAGGTTTCAGGGGGCACCCCTTCCTAAAAGTTTATCATGGGTATGGACATGAAGTACGCCAGAGATGGTGTTATCCTCACAAAGTGCAGTTTTTTTTGGCTTACACCTAGGACTAAATGGGAACTTCCTAGGGTTTTTACTTGTTGCAATGGACATTGTGCACGAGGCTTCACAGGATTCCTTTTGCGAAAATTCCAGAAGTGACTGACGTTTGAATCGAACCTAGACCGCTGTCGCATGTTCAGCTAAAAGACCAAATGTCACAGTTTTGCTAATGATGGATCTTCATGGGCCTTAATTATTTACTTATCTGGTTTCAGAACGATTTGAAATTCACCACCCACTGTGTTTCTATTGCTGAGGCAACCAGCCGCAGATCAGCGATGGTTTGTTGTTGTTTCCACACTGGAAACCGTAAGGCCGGTATTTGGGCTTATAAAGTCTTTGTCAGGCCACTGCCTGAGTATGCCAGTCAGGTCTGGTCACCTAACCTCCTTAAGGATATTGACTGGATTGAAACCGTTCAAAGAAAACACACTAAGGTGTTACCGTGTTACCCGGCATGCAGTCGTTGACTGAATGGCAAAGACTTCATGCCGGGTAACACCTTAGGTAACACCTTAAGGTAACACCGTAGGTAACACACTAAGGTGTTACCCTGTTACCCGGCATGCATTCTTTGCCTTTCAGTCAACGACTGCATCTTCTCAAGTTAGATTTACTTCAGTGCAGGCACTTGAGGGCTGACCTGGTGCTCACTTTTAAGATTGTGCATACCATGCTCCCTTTGAAACTCCCATTTTTCGTCTTTAACCTGTTCACTAAAACTCGTGGTAATTGCTTGAAGCTCGTCCTTCTGAGATTTCGTCTAAATTCCCGGAGGTCTTTCTTCACTCTTGAGAGTGGTACAGTTCGGAACTCTCTTGTATGTTAGTTACCGCCCCGATGCTGGATTCTTTCAAGATGCGTCTAACCACATCTATCTTTCGTCCCTTCCTTCTACGCCCCAAGTATTATTCTTTGCAAATTTAATGCATTTTTTTTTTACCTGGGTCAGCAGTTAGCGGTTCGGCAATGAATCCCTTGCACCTCCCTTCCGCCCCTCTATGTACGGATCAAATGTAATATAATTATTATTTTGAAGTTATATTGTTAAACCTGGAAAACTTGACCTTCGCAGTCAGTAAAGCAGTTACAGTTAGTATCTTCGCTAAATAATAAAAAAAATACCACTACGTAATTGCCAGGAATTAACAAAACAAGCTAGTAACATATCTAAGGATGGCAACCCGTTTAACTCGTCAGGGTAACTCATGTTTCTTAAGGGTGACACCTGTCCAGATTGAACCTTCGGCGCTTCCATCTCCCCAACTGCAGAAGAGCCGCTCGTCTGACCCACTTCTCCTTCGTGGTTTTGTGTTGTAAACTGGTTTCCATTCTTGGTGGGAGAAGGTGCTCATATTCCCATCTCTCATGTTTCCGTCGTTAATGTTTCTTTTGTTGGAACTTCTGATGCTGTCCGTTGGCTTTTGCATTACCATTGCTCATTGTCGTCCAGCCTTTTTATCTTTTGAAAATTGTCATCCAAATTATTGTTGGGGTGATGGGGGACGCTTTAACATTTTGGGTTGAAGAAGTGGATACTCGCGAGGTAGGTCGCTTCCTTTCCTCGATTGCTGAATATGCGGCTCATGGCTGTTTATCATGTGATATTGCTGTCTCCGATAAAGAAGATTGTCCTCACTCGCTTGCTGTATCCCTATCACCCAATTTCACGATCTCAGTCCTTCTTTGACAATAGAACACGACGGGCATTGCAACAATGGTTTAGGACTGAGATGCAAAAAGAGGAGTGATATCGGTTATCACGCCTGGATATCACGCCTGCTTATGAATTAAAGAACAACATGCTTGCTCTAGATGTTAACAAGAACACAACAGTGATCTATGGAGCTTGATTTTGCACGGCATATGTGATAGCACATATTGTTGTTGAAAATTTGCAAGCTAAGGCTCGAATGTTCAATGGATAGCAGTCGTGGGGTGGGGGGAGTGACCAGCCTCCCCCTCCGTCCCAAAAAAGAAAAATTGTAAGATTTTTTGTATGCGGGAAGAAGGGTAATTAGTTTAGACCTATTTATGCTAAATTTTTTGGGTTTAAATAACAGTATGCAGTTTCTGTTAACGGCACCCTAGTTTTACTTGGCGGGACGAAAAAAAAAACAACTGAAACAACCACAAAAAAACGTTGTTCTACACATATTTTGTGACGAGGCCCTGTGGTAGCCAGAATGATCAAAATGTTTAGTAATTTTTATTGTTGTTAGAAATAAATGTAACTTGGCTATGGTCTTTGATGGGCATGCTATGCATGCATACCGACTGAGGGCTGGTGGTTGAGCTGTAGCAGGAGATTGTTAAAAGTGTAAAACATTAACACCTTCAATCTCATTGCACGAATGTGAAAAATAACTAGCACACTATGACGAGTAAGTAAAAAGGGGCTTGCATCGTGAGCTGTTATTAAATGCCGTTTCGTCCCACTCCAGTCGTTTATTTGAACGGGTCATGCCTATCACCCTTATCGTATGGCCGGAAGTGACTGAAATATTAGTCGATTTTTCATGATTTCGATTAGAAGACTTGCCAGCAAAATGTAGGCGTTGTTATTGAACATTTTATGGCTAAATCGTTTGCATATGAAGTGTTGTAGGTCCTTGACTAAAAATTTTTGCAAATTATGTTTCTGTATGAAAAAAAAGTTGAACCGGAACTGGTCCAGCTTATTTCAGGTTTTGACAAGATGCACGGAAAACGGATTCTATATGTAGTTGGGCTACTGGCAAATCACTGAAAATAAATGACGGCTACTTTACGGTTCGCGGGAAGGCTGTCCTAGGATTCTATGCGTATTGGCAATTCGAGTAGTTATGTGGCTCCTGCTAATCAGGTAATTATTGTATAATCGATTATTTAGTGTAACGGTTTCTTGTAGTATAATCAATTCGACAAACGTGTGAGACAACGGGATAGTGCATACTAGGTGCGTAGCTAACGGAATAAAGGCAGAATTATAAATTCATTCCACGATCACTTTCGATAGTAAAATAAACAATAGAGGGAACAAGTTTACTTTACGTGGCTTATGGGAAGAATAAGGGCTCCTCACCGATTGATCTCTCGTTGAGCTAGAATGACGTAAAATGAAATAAAATTTCACATAAAAATGTTGGGCCAAAAGCTTCGTTTGGCTGGCAGAAATTATTGAAAGCCGCACTCTATGCGCTGACGGACGAGAGGCCGTTTTCTTCCCATGTTCTCAGCTGATACTTTTTTTCCCGTAAACAGTTCCGATAGGTGGGTTGTTATTGTCAGTTTCGTGTGGTTTATCTTTCGTCTATGAAAATAAAAATGTTGCAATTTTTTGCATAAGCAGTTTATGTATTTCTTTATGGAATTCATGCACGAAACTGACAATAACAACTCGCCTATCGGAACTGTTTACGAAAAAAAAAATATAAGCTGCCCTTCCGGCCCGGCCCGGCAAGGATTTTAATCTTTCTTACCTTTTTTGATTTTAAGGTTCCACAGATCGTGAAAAACTCGTTAAAAAATTAAAACTGAAATTTTAAATTAAATTGCAAAACTACCCAGTGGTATGGCGCGCTGAAAAATTAACAGTGGCGGGCAGCGTCAGCGCGCCGAAATTATTTTTCATGAGCAACGGCGTGCGGAATATTGAGAAAATCATCGGCGGGGATAAATGTTGATCCTAACGTAAATTCCACATTGCCAATTGTAGCATAATACACTCTAATACAATTTTTACATTGGGAGTAGTCCCACTTACGTTTCATAATAAGTATTCACTAGTTTGTTAGTCCAGGTGGTCCGAAGTTGCGTCCATTCGTGGTCCAGAGTTATGTCGATTCATCGGATCGACAACAACAGCCATGTTGATATTAGAGATAACAAATACATGACGCAACAAAGAACACAACTGACGTCAGAGTCGGCGCATGCATAGTCCAATTTATTTAGGAAAAGCGGTATTGGAAAAGCCACGTACATAAAGGCCGTATCGTATCAGACCAAAAATGCCAACTAAAATCAACAATTGATATAAGCGCAAGTTTGCTAGGTGCTGCCATCACTACACCAAGTGGCGAAATTTCAAATTAACCGACGAGGGTGCCAAATTCTGCCAACCGATGACGCCACTTGGCAAACTTGTCGAGTAGGTATTTGTTTCGGCTTGTAGCGGAGCATTGTGGAAGGCAAATGTAATATCCTTGGCATGGACACACCTAGGCTCTGCGTGGGCACCAATGGTAAGAACTGGACATGGACTACCAGAGTGTAAGCTACTTTTTTCCTGTAGGGGCTGGTATACATACAGAGGTACAGGAAGTCATGTAATGTAGTAACAATAGTATATACATGAAATGGACTAGCCTATTAGGTGAATTAGGGTAAACTAGGTAGGGTTAACATAATGACGCTAATTTGAAGGCAGCCATTGTGGAGCCACAAATAACGACTCCACAATACAGAGAACGAGAAAGAAAATGAGAAAAAAAATAATCTAAGCTTAGCTGAAATTAAAATCATGGTTTACGAAGGCAAGATAATTTTTTTAGTTCACTGTCTATTTTTTTTTAAAAAGTTACACAAGTTTTTCGCTTTTGAAGAAAAAAAACTAAACCCTTTTTTGAAAACTGTTTACAAACAAAAAACTTAAGATGTGCAGGTTTAAGTAAAATTAAACATTTCAGAAACTGACTGAAAACTTGCCAGTTTTAAATTTTTACTTTCAGGAGCAAATTTTAGTAAAGTTCATTTTAGAATTTTGTTGTTGTTCTTGTTATTCCAAGTAGGCTTTTTTTGGTTAATTTTTCTTTTTAGCAGCAAACAATACTGCAGCTAAAATGCTACAGCGTTGCTGTGGGACATCTGGCATCCAATTGAACAGGTTGCAGATGATGTATTTTGGTTTGAATTACACCGGAGTGGAAATTGCGGCTCCAAGCAATTTTTTGACCCGATGTGTGAAGAAATGTTGTACATGAAAAAAGATAAATGGAGATAAAACCATGAAATTATTTTCTCGCACAAACAACAATATACATAACATGTTTACCTAATTTTAAAGGCAGATGTTTTAAAAGTAACAGAGCCGATTCTCTGCATGATTAACTAGGGACAGACATGTTAGTGTTACTCGCTACAATTTAAAAAGAATTTTCATTAAATTCACGGGTAACGGATTACTACAATAAACGAAAAAGTTGAAGCCACCTGATAGATTCAACAAAAAACGATAAATTTATCTTGTCAGGAGCTTTCGCAGTCTTGTTGAGCGATTTGATGGATTTAGAAGTTGAGCAGCAATATCATCCTGAGTTGGTGATAGCACAACTTTACGTTTGTACGGATTCGGTTTCGATTTTTTATTAGCATGACTTAGCTTCGGTGATGTTTGTTTAGTTGATGGTGACGTAACAACCGATGAAGGTTGTGACCTTTCTGGCTTTCATATTTCTATGGAAGAGGCGCTGTAGGTGTTAGGCAAAGGTGATTGGGTATTTATGTTTGTAGACTCATCCACGTCGTGTGTGAGGGGTAATTTCGCTGGAGATTTCCTGCCACCTGGTGACTTGCGAGGCAAATTCTCAGGTAATTTTCCAAGCTGCTTGACTGGTGGATTGGAGCCCTTGGCAACAGAAATTGACTTTTTGGATTGACCAATAGATCTGCGAACAGGAACTACGTCGTCGGAACTTGGCTTTTCACGTTTATTACCGCCAAGTGACATGCGTTTTGAAAAAAAGTGAAGTTGCTCATTATTATTCACGCTGGAATTATTGCTTTTCGCCGTCGGATTAAGTGCTTTTGGTGACTTCTCCGGATATTCATTTTCAGTGGCATGTAATCTTAGCTGTTCGCGATGTTTGCGAATCGTATTACCGTTAGTATCAACGACAATATAGGATTGATTACTGCCTATCTGACTTACGACACCTTTATACCATAGCCTATCGTTAGTGGTACTATAGTCACGGTACCAAACATTATGGCCTCTTTGATACAGTTTCAACTCGCGATGGTGCGTGCTCTACACTTGTTGTAATTGTTTACGGCGAACGGCCGAAATAGGGTCGAGGAACAATAAATACAGCCGAGACTTTAATTCTCGGTTAAAATATAATTTTCCGGGTGTTGCTTGCGTGGTAGCGGAGATAGTGATACGTGCTGGTAACAAGTAAGAATTTATACACTCTTGAATAGTACACCCCTGATGTCGCGTGGCCTTGTAGACGCTCTTAAAATTGCGGACATAGATTTATGCCAAGCCGTTGGTCCAGGGCGCAAAACTCGACCCCATCATGTGCCTAATCCCATAGGATTTTAACCAATTTTGGAATTCTGAGGACATAAATTGGGCAGCATTGTCCCTAACTAAGCTGTCCATTAAACCATATTGAGCAATATGATTGTTTAGCACGTCAATAACTCGTGAAGACGTTGTGGACTTCATTTTGTGCACAAAAGGAATTTTTGAATGTGCGTCTACTAGAATAAAGAACATATAATTATCCATCGGGCCAAGGAAATCCACGTGAATCCTAGCATTAGGCTTTAGTGGATATTCCCCATGTGTGTTTGGGCACAGCTGCTGGAGTTTCTTTATACTCTTGATAATTTTGGCATGATTTAACTTTGTTTTCTATGTCAGAGTCTATTTTAGGCCACCAGACTTTTTCCCTAGCTAAGCCTTTCAATTTAACTATGCCTAAGTGTGCGCTGTGTAGATCTTTCAAGATTTGTATCCGCAAGGCCGTCGGCACCAGGACTCTATACCCCCAATATAAGGTTTTGTTTTCCGCCAAGATTTCAGTACGGCCTGAGAAGTACGGTAACGGATCGGGAATTTCGCATTTGTCAGGCCAGCCATGGTTCACGTAGCGATAAACTTTGGAAAGAACTTTATCACGTTTGCTTTCGAGAACTAGTGTCTCGTTTAAAACTGGTAGGTTAGAAACAGTTTCTAAAGCAAGAACATTGTTTTGTGCGTCAGCTTTTTCAAACTCCTCGGTATTTGGTACAGGAAGTCAAGATAACGCGTCAGCTGTTAAGTTAAGTTTACCAGGAATATTTTCAAATTCGTAGTCGTAAGCATTAAGCATCACTGCCCAACGCTGAACCCTAACGGCTGCCATTTGCGGTATTCCTTTTTTAGGGCCAAAAATCCATACTAGGGACTTTTGGCCAGACTGAAGTATGAATAGCTGACCGTAAACGTATTCATGAAACCGTTTCACTCCACAAGACATACTGAGAACTTCCCGTTCAAAATGAGAGTAGCTCATTTCAGCTTGAGTGAGCTTACGTGAAGCAAAAGCAATTGGTCTAGATTCGCCGTTTTTCATGACATGCAAAAGGCACGTGCCGACCCTGAAAGGTGAGCTGTCGCAAACGAGCTTGAGCTTTAATTTCGGATTGTAGTGGACCAGAACTTTAGATTTAGGAAATAATTTTTTCACTTTACTCACGGCTCGGTCACATTATCCCCCAAACCCACTTCACACTTGGGCTTAGTAAACACGTAACTGGTGACAGAATATAAGCAAGATGAGGTAGATATGTTGAGTAATGTTTTACAAAACCCAAAAAGCTCTGTAGCTCTTGAATACACGTTGGGTTAGGAGCGTTTGTGACTGCTTTGATGACCTCAGGGAGTGTACGCAGGTCCTCTGCATTTATCATGTGGCCTAAATATTTTAATTCAGGCCGTGACAGTTTGCACTTCTCGGTCTTAAGTTTGGCTTCTGCATCATGTAAAGCATTTAACAGTTTGTTTAAAGATTCGTCATAAGCAATCCCCTTCCCGCTCACCAGGACGTCATCATAAAACGGGAGACATTTGGGGATTTTACTGGTGACTTGAGTCATTACCCTCTGGAAAATTCCAGGTCTGGACGCTAGGCCGAGGGGTACGCGAAGCCGTCTAAACAAACCCAGGGGTGTATTTATTGCTAAAGCTTCTTGAGACTCTTTATCGAGTTCAATCTGCAGAAAGGCATCCTTAAGGTAGATAAGAGAAAAAGTGTCACTGCCTGCTAATTCTCTAAATAATTCTGTGGCAGTGGGGACCGGATAGTGATCAACTTCCAGTTGGGGGTTCACGGTGGTCTTGTAATTACCTATCACCCGGATTTGACCATCCGGTTTATGAACTATAACGATGGGAGTAGACCACTGAGAGGTTTCCACAGGCTCCAGAATTCCAAGGCCAAACAACCTACGAATTTCTTGGTTAACCTTTTCTTTAAGTGCTAATGGAACTGGTCTTACACGACAATACACAGGCTTTGCATCAGGTTTTAAATGAATTTTTGCCTTGAAGTTCTTAAACTTACCCATACCTTCACTAAATAGCTCAGGGAAACCCTTTGCTATTTTGGAAGTGTCATCTGGTGTAAAACTAGTTTTAATTTTCTTTACACTTTTCTTAGGTTTAACTTTTGTTTGCAGGTAATAAAATGGATGGAAATCAACCCAAAAAATAGAAAGCCAATCCTTTCCCATTAAAGCAGGTTTATACAATTTGGAAACTAAAGCATCCAAGTGTTCAATTTGACCTTTAACTTCAACCTTCAGACTTACAGTGTAAATCGTGTTCTCAATTCCATCCGTGTACGAGTGTATCGAATACGGACTGAGGTTTAAGGGACAGTCCGCAAAATATTTTTGATGCCACTCAATAGGAATACGGATGCATCTGCCCCGGAATCAAGTTCCATTTCAAGCTTGACACCATGTAAGCAGACTGGCAATTTCCACTAATGGATTTTCATAGAATGAATTACTAATATTATCCTATTGGTTTTGAAGGGGAGTTGAAATCTGGTCCGTAGCCTGACTCAGTCCAAGAATATTATTTTTCAGAACAAGATAGTCGTTGTATGAATCACTATCAGACCCGGAAGCAGACTCTGAATTTTCGGCAAGAACATCCTGGTCACTGTGGCTGTCACTATCGCGTTCAAGTTTATGAACGCGTTTTTTGTAACTATACTTCTGTTTAGACTGTGGCCTAGTCTTAAAATTCGTGCTTGAACTTGCTTTGGTGTGGTCGAGTGGTTTTGAAATTCGGTTCGAATGACTAGCTTTTCTGCACACGGCTTTTAAATGGCCGAGAGTGTGGCATCTACCACAAGTATAATCGCGATATTTGTAGCATGTTTTCACATGACCGGACTTGCCGCAACAATAGCAAATAAAATCCTTAGTGGATTAAGCCTACTTGGCGTTTTGCTAGATTTTTTTAGCTACATAGTTAACAGCCTTTGAATGGCTTCTCAAAACGCTTTGGTCGGTTTCAGCAGATTCCAAGGATAAAGCTAAGGATGTTGTAGCCTTTAAATCCAGAGTTTGCTTCAACAACTCGTGTTGAATGACTTCTGATTGGATCCCCCAATTAGGCGATCCCTAATCATTTCGCTATTAATGTCTGTTATTTTAGCAAAATTACAATACTTAGTCATAAGCTTAAGTGCAGCTAAATATTCCCCAATACTTTCGTCTGATTTCTGAGACCTTCTAAAAAAATTTACTCGCTCAGATACCACGGTGGGCACTGGCTCGATGTCTTCTAAGACTTTTTTAACTAGCTCAGCAAATGTTAACGAATCTGGTAAATCAGGTGAAATTATGTTTAGAATCTTATCAAACATTTTCTGGCCTACAGATGCCATTAAAAAATTCACTTGTTTAGCGGCTGCTATTTCCTTTGCTTTAAAATAATAGCTGATTCGGTTGGAGTATTTCTCCCATGTATCGGAATCACAATCAAATTCTGAGAATAAACCAGCGGTTTTAGACGAGCCATGTTTACTTCGTCTTCACTATTACTAGATTCAGAATTTAAAATTAAATTTGAATTAGTTTCACTAACGCTAGCGTTCACTACTGAATCATTTTCAGTTTCACTCTCGCTACTACTTTTAGCAGCTTCAGGTGTTTTGCTACCGACACCTGTCTTTGGCATAAGCTTACAAATTAAATTTAATTAAATTTAATTACAATCCTGTTTAACCTGTGAAAATTAAACTGGAACACTCAAGACTACTGGTCAACTATTTAACACAGAAATAAATTAAGCTCGACGTAGCCTACCTAGTATTATAAATTAACTGCCTACAAGTCAAATTTAAAAGGGACTAGGCTTTATAAATGTTTATACGTTCACCATTACTGCAACGTTTTACAAAACAACACTCCTGGTCTAAGCCTCAGCACAGACCAGTTTTCACTTAGTTTAAGCATAAACCTACAATGTTAAATTTTACACCGGCACTAACCAGCTCGATTATGGGCAAGGCACTATCGAATTTACTAGCATTAATTTAACAGCGCATTTTTCGAGCCTTCAGGTTTATAGTATTACCTGCGTGGCACGCCAGTGTGTCGCTCTAGAACACTGCCATGGTAAAATTAACCTTAATAAATCCAATTACCCATTTCGGTTCTAGTTGTTAAGGTACTAAATTTAACTATTATCATTTCGTGTCACACAACTCAACCACGATAAAATAACACTGTTTGAAAAAGTTTAAACTCTGTTAGGAATCCAGAGCACTAATTTTCATTGCCAAATGAAAAAAATTTGCAACTTACCACAAATATGGAGCTGAGATGTGGTTGAAAGACCTATCAGTTTAAGCTTCAAAATTAAAGTTTACGAAAGGTACCGGCCTCGTCGCAAACTGTAATGTCCTTGGCATGGACACACCTACGAGCAGCATTGGCACCAGTGGTAAGAACTGGACACGGACTACCAGAGTGTAGGCTACAACTGATAAACTACTAGAGTGTAGGCTACAACTGATAAGACACTTTACTTCCTGTAAAGGGTGGTTTATATACAGAGGTACAGGAAGTCATGTGATGTAGTAACAATAGTATATACATTAAATGGACTAGCCTATTAGGTGAATTAGGGTAAACTAGGTAGGGTTAACATAATGACGCTAATTTGAAGGCAATCGTTGTGGAGCCACAAATAACGACTACACAGCAAAGATGATACGGCCATTACTGTAGGTGGCTGTGTCTTGGTTGATGTGGAGTTATACCATGCCAACTTCACTTGCTAGCATATAGGAGTTTGATTAGGTAAATCAAGCTCCAAAAAGGACGTTACAGCCTCTATTAAAATAAAGAATAGCACCATAAAGCGCTAGTTTTGTTTAAGCAAGAAAAAAATGATTTCGTTTTATTTATTTAATTTTTCTTGTAGCATGAAAACATTATGAAACTGAACTGTAAAGGTTATTTACGATTTAAAATTACAAACAACGTCACTGCCTTGATTAAAATTTAGAACAGATTCTGTATTCCTCGTTAGTCTGAACAGTGCAAACCTTTATTGGTGGGTAGTTCTCACCCTTCCCTATGGCGACTCCCGTTGTCTGCTCCTACGCCCTTCCTCTTCCACCCTTCACCACTCCACAAAAATTTTGACAAAGCCCAATGCTAGCCATTCTTACACAAACGTCTGTCATGGTTTTGATTATTTTTAATTTTTTTATTAAATGTGGAGCTTTTCAACTTGAATTAAACTTAGCCAAAATTATTACACATTGAGAATACGTTGATTTATCACTAATCGAGCCCATTCGGCTCCGTCCTATAATTACACATTATTGTCTTACCGCATAACTGCTCCAGATTCCGAAAGTACCCATCATCACACAACGAACTAATACAGTGTTAGCCAACAATGGTTCTCTGCTTTTATTTCTGTATTGTTACTCGATTCCGAAGTGCCCCATCACCGTTCATAACGCAGAAACTCAACATCGAATAGCCCCTTCAAACAACTTTTCCTAAATAAAATTTTAAGAGAAGTTGTCTGAAGGGACTGTTTGTCATTGAGTTTCCATGGTATGAACGGTGATGGGGCACTTCGAAATCGAGTTACAATCAATAAACACGAGCACAGAAACTTTAACTTAAGAAGGAATTACAATGCTGCCAACAATGACTTCTTTGTCGCATTGTCGACCTTTCTGACCAAAAGAACGTCAGCACGATTCATTCTTTATGTGCGAGCTGTACTATTGTTGTCGGACAAGTAAGATAGCCTACCCCCCACAAACTACGTACGCTGCATTCGTCCCTGGTGTTACTAAATATTACAAAATACTGTTACATACTCAACTGTTTAGCTTCAAAATCGCCTTGGCTGAACTCGGGAATAGAATTATACTTCTTGGACACCCCTTTATGTTATAAACATAAAATAAAAAGTAACGACCCAGTGTGTGCTAAACTAGCATCAAAAACTAATTTTAAGTGACATTAACAAACATGGCAAAGACATAAAATGAGCACAAGTACACAATTATTATGAATTTTAATCCGCTCCTACTGCAATGGGTCCAAAGCCTGTTTCCCAGTTTTAATGACCTTATAAATACCTTGAAAGCCATTAATATCGCAACTTTTACCGGTAGAGTTAGGGCAAAACATCAGATTAGAAAGTTGCGTAGCATACTCTATTAGTCAAGACCAACACTCATTCAAATACTGTAGCATTCATGCATAGTGTTTCACTGGGTTGCATCTTGCAAGCAGTAGACATCTCTTTTAGGCACCATTTTTTTTTAGTTTATACTAGTAATGTTGAACAAACTGACAGAACATTAGTCTTGACTAATTAGAGAATGTTTTGCAATTTTTTTAATACGCTGTTTAAACTATCCCTACTAAATAAAGAGTTGTAATTTGGATGATCGTAAGGTATTGACCAAGATTGTTAAAATTAGCACTATGTGAAAAGGCACACGTGGTTTGGCATTACACGCGCATCACATTCCAAAACATAGCCATGGAGCCAGACTTGCTCACGTAACCCTATTTAAATCAATTTTTCTACAGTGTTTGGTGAAAACATAACACTGAGTGCTAGCAGAAAAAAGCGTCATGACATGGAATGAAAACAAAATAAATATAGATGCAAATCTAATTACGTTACCTTTGGGACTTAAATGTCAGACTTCCTGAGCAGGGAATCGGGGAGTATGGCTCAGCAGTAGGACCTCGGCCTTTGGTTTCAAAGGTCATGGTTCGATTCCCCTTCAGGCAGTCCGACATTTAAGTCCAAAAGGCAACGTAAATAGGTTTGCATCTGTATTTATTTAACCCTTCCGAGCCGATTGGCTTCCTCTCCTGTTTAATTAAAGCAAAAGTAGTGGAAAAAGTAATTCGTATGACACACATTTACAGACTGATACTTGGGGATGAGCCCAAACTCATCCATAAAGAGGCCACATTCTTGAATGACGTCATGGAAACAATGACGATCACAATTTTAAAAGACATCATCGAAGGTGGCAACTCCCATAAGACTGTTTGAAGATCAAGATCACTTTCAGCCTTAAAATCAAGTAATCCGTTGTTCCCAAGGGCTTCTTGGTGGCATTTTACAAGGAAATTAAGTAAGAAGTTTGTATTCCACTTTCCTTTATCTTCAAACAAGCAATGAATGGAGACAAACAACCTCACACATGGAAACCTGCCCTGGGACACCCCAGTTTTTAGGAAAGCGATGCCGCAAAACAAGTTGACTTGTGCTTGCGAGTATGGTCACATTTATTATCACAGTTGATGCAGTTACAATTGCAATTACGGAACACTGCTCTGACTTGTGTCCTTTGTCAGGTTAAGGAGCAAATCATTCGGAATACCACACTCAGCTTTTTACGGAGAATAAATTAATCGCAAGTGACCAAAAATTTGATTTCCTTCCCAGCCATTCCACCACTTTACTACTCCTTAAATGATCAGACTCTTATAGTCTAGCGGCCAAGGGCAACAATCGTGCACTTTCGGAAAAAGGCATGGAATTTTTAGAACTTATTTTATGGATCAAGAACAACATTTTTGGATTTGGTGCCCACTGAAGGCACTTCCGGTTTAGCGTCGTGACGTCATCAAAGATGGCCACCACATGATTTAACCCAAAAAATGTGTATCTCTGTAACCAATTAACCGATTTTTAATATTGTATAGCTCGTTGGAAAGATAAAATTATAACTAACCAAAAATGTCCTATGACACAATAACAACTCGTACATGTTAAGCGGTACAGCCTAAGGAACGCGAAATAGCGTGAAATGTTGAAAAAAACACGAAATATAACGATTTGAACCCTAAGCTGTAGAATTCTTTTCCTTGAACATTATCTGTATTTTATTTTAAACATCACGTTGATCGAAATGTATGAAGCCTAACAGGAAAACTGTGCATCCTCTTTTAAAATAATACAAAAATGGAATGAACAATAATTTTAAAACTCAACTGTTTGTTGATCAGAATGCCATACCAGGTTGTCGCTGCTAGTCAATATCCATACCACAACCTGACGACTAGCCCGAAATGCACATGCTTAGGAATATCTGAAAGGTGGAAATCTATTCTTGTCATCAATCCTAATCGAAATTGTTTAAATTAGACTGGGACTGTCCTACGCCCATTTAAAGGTGAAGAGGTAATGGCGTAACGGCGAAATCGCATGGTAATTTTCGAATTGAAATGCTCTTGCGAGCCCTGTAATAGCCCAAAATAGACATGCTTAGGATTTTCTGAAAGGTGGGGACACATTCTTTTCATTAATCCTAACCGAAGTTTCTTGGCTGAAATACAAATAGAAATATGAGCATTACAATGGCACTTTGAAATTGAAACAAGCCTCTGCACCAATTACAGCTGCACCTTTAAACGGTCATTGGACGGTCCCTATCTAAGCTAAACAATTTCGGTTAAGATTGGTGGAAAGAATAGATCCCCATCTTTCAGAATATCCTAAACATGTCCATTTCGGGCTATTAGAGGGCTCGTAAGAGCATTTTGAGTTAAAAAATCAACTTACGTTTTCGCCGCTATGCCGTTATCTCTTCACCTTTAAAGGGTAGTAGGATGGTCCCTATATAAGTTAAACAATTTCGGTTAAGATTGGTGGAAACAATAGATACCCATATTTCAGAAAATCCTAAGCATGTCCATTTCAAGATATTAGAGGGTTCGCAAGAGCATTTTGAACACGAAAATCACTACAACAACCAATTGAAAAAAGAATTTGTGGAAATTAAGGGTGATATACTTTAATACGATTTTGGGGTTCAGGGGTTGATCTTCTGTAAAAGATCTATATCACCTTTCCCGTCAAAAATTGTGCTAGACGTTTTTGCCTCACAATATGCTTTTGATTTGTCGAGGTTAAGTACTTACAGCCAAAAAAAAATCTTTTTTTTGGGGGGGGGGAGGGGTTAAATCACCACCTCCTCCACCCTCGGGGGGGTCTACCTATTACCATAACTATTTTTTCCAGCTACCCTTCATGTGCATCCATACCAAATTTCATGATTTCATGACAGACAGTGAAAAATTAACCCCCTAGCCAGTATACTATACTGAACGATGTGCAGTGATAATTCATCATTCGGCAACGGTACCATCTGTTTAACATTGTTAGGAATTGTTGGAAAGGGAACGAAATTTGGTACAATTCGTACGATAGGGCTTAATGTTTTTTATTAGCTAGTTTGGCTGTTATTTTATTTCAAATGTGATAATACCTATTGAAAATCACTTAAAATTTATATTTTTTGAGCTGTACCTCCTAACCTGTCAAAGCTCTGTTAATGTGTCATAGGATCTTATTTGTGGCTTACAAAATTATCTTTGCAACAAACCATTGAAAATCGAAATTGGTCTGCTGGTTACCGAGATACAGGCGTTGATATCAAACTCTATTGTGAATCTGTGGCGGCCATCTTTTGATGACGTAATGAGGGCAAACCGAAAGTCATACATGTGGGCACCATATCCAAAAATGTTCCATTTGTCACAGTAAAGATGTTTCGAAACTGTCAGGCTTTTTTTTCCAAAAGTGCACGATTCGCCTAAAATTTGGCTCTTAGCCGCTTAGCTATTATGCAGATCTGGGAGTTCCTTCTGACGCCATCTTCATTGATTTTGTCAAAGTCTTTAAATTAGTAGTACACAATAAACTCATTCTTAAATTGAAGGACAGGGTATGAGGTAGAAACTACTGGCTATGTTGAATTTCTTGATGGGTAAAAGCCAGTGAAGAATCACGAAATGATCTGCTACCATTCAATAACGGCATTCCTCAGGGATCTGTTTTGGGACTTCTGCTCTTCATTATTTTCTTGAATGATCTTGAATGATAAGTTGTACACAAAGTAGGGTATCTTCAATTGGCATCAACGGTGACTGATGTGGCTGATTATTCCACCATTTGGCACCTGCCAATCTGTTAATAAATGTAGAGTTTTCCATATTTACACTTGTTTCCATATTTATACAAAAATTTACACTTGTGTTGTTCCTTGTCTACTGGCAACATTTTGCCCCGTCACTGTGTAGCCAAGTATCTAGGAGTTCAGTTTTTCAACGACTTGAGGTTAAATTTGCACAGAATTAACATCGTTAAAACCGTGAATCACCGTGTTGCATTTACAAAACGACTATTTACGTCTCGTGATTTAGAACACTTTCAAGAGCCTTTAAAGTCTTCGTAAGTACTATCCTGGAGTACTCAAGACCTGTGTTGTCGCCGTTCAGGTTGGGTGATATTAATCTGGTTGATGGAGTACAGCGGTATTTCATTAAGTCCCTGTGTGGCTTGCATAACAAATCTTATGCTGAACGTTTGACCGCTTTGTGGTTAACGCCCCTCAAACTAGGATGGCTTTGAGCCAAGATTTTTAACTTGGTCCATGTGTCACCGCCAAATCAACTGTGACTAGTCAAAGCTCTTTGAACTTTGGGTTGATTGCCGAAGCCATAGCCACCCTTACAAACGTGTTGTGCCCAGTACTAACAAAGATGAATGTAAATCTTTCTTTGCAAGCCGATTGTATCACTATGGAACTCACTGCTACGTGATGTGGTCTCAGTAAACAGTTTAAAGAAAAAAGTTGACTTGTCTGATTGCCTTTATAAACAGTTTTAGCATTTTAGTATTTTCATAATGACTTTTGTGTATGTTTTTTAAATTTCGACAGGCACCAGTAGCAATTTTATGCTTGACCCTGCCTGTAGCTTTGACTAATATTAACAAATTTCAAAAGCAACTAAGAACTTTAAGGGTTATGCATAATGCATATGATAAAATGCGAAACTAATAGGTGGTTACCTCAATAAATGTGATCCTACGTGCATTTAATTTTGTTAATTAAAATCTAAATGTTCGTTTGGGAAAGTAAGGTGTAATGAACACGAGTCATGAATCTAAGCAAGACAATAAAATGCCCCGTTTAAAATGCTGATGAAAACTTGTATTTATTTTTTATTTTTTTATTTTATGTTTTCCCTTCGTTCGTCTTATATACTACCAAATAATAATAAATCTTGACAAACTTAAATCTACTATTTTTTCTGGTAATTTGATACACACTAAACACTTTTTCGAAATAAGTATTAAATAACATATAAAGCGCATATTCTTATATAAATAAATAGGTAACATTAGTGTATAATATGAGTTATATATTGCATGCCTGGCTGTAAAATAAAATGTATTTATGTTATATCAAATATATCATGCTGTATAGCCAATAAAGCAGCTTATTATTATTATTATTATTATTATTATTATTATTATTAAAAAAACAAGGAAGAAAAATCAAGGAACAATGGCGTTTGAAAATGAAACCATAAATGACGTATATGATGATTTCAAAAAATACAATGAAGTCTTAAACAATGACGGAAAAAATGAAGTTGCAATAATAATACATGTAAATTTAAGAAGTTGTAAAAAAAACTGGGATAATTTATTAATATATTTAGGGACATGTGCAATTTAATGGGATGTAATTGCCATTATGGAAACCAACCTAAAAGAATATGAGGTGGGAAACTATAACCAATACAAAACATAGTGTGTGCAGAAAAGAGCAAAATGGAGGAGGAATTTTGGTTTTTGTTAAATTGGGTAAGATTGGTATTGTATCTTGTAAAAATATTTTAATTGATGGAAATAATAAATAATGCAACTGATATTTTAATTAGTGTAAAAGATGAATTATTTAACATAATAGTTTGTTACAGAAAACCATCATCTAACCGTAACAAATACATAATTGAGCTTAAACAACTACTTAAAGAAAAAGATAAAAATACCGAGACAAGCAAAATTATCTTGGGCGACTTTAACTTTAATACATTAATTGAAACCCAAAATGATTGTGAAAAAAAAGATATAACTAAATTTGAAAACTTAATTACGTATTTTAGCTATCAGCAAAGAATAATTACAGCTAAGACGTCAAAGAAACGTCTATAAAGAGAAGACGTCAAAAATAACAGAATTACAAACTCATGTTTGGACCTGATATTCACAAAATTCAAAAATTTTAAATGTAAAAGTGCAGTTATTACCTTAAAACCAGCAGACCATTACTTCACAATAATTGATTTTTGGAATAAAAAATATAATACTGATGACGAAGCAACACATCAGCAAAAACTGGAATATAGATACTGATATTAAAAAAATTGTGGAGCAACTAGAAAAAGTCAATTGGAAGCAACTTGAGAAGTTGAATGATCCTAATGAAATTTATACAATAATTGAGAATGTAATTTAAAAAATATATCGAAATAATAGATACACTGTGAAAGAAACAACAAAAAACAAAAACACAATTTGCAGAAATGAATGGATGAATACTGAACTTATTACATCAATAAATGAAAAAAAATTGTTTGTGGAACCAAATTAAAAATGAAAAAAATAAACACAATCAAGAAAAACTTTGAGAAATACAAGAAACTTAAAAAGGTATGTTCAGAACAAAATAAAAAGAGCCAAAAAAATCATTATGGAACTTATTTTAAGAAGAATAAAAATGATGGAGAGAAGGTTTGGAGCAAAATAAATCAGTTAATTGGAAACAATGCTAAAGTTCTGAACATTGAAAATCATTTTGCAAAACACTTTAAGGAAAAAACCAACATCATTTGCACAAAAATTTCAGGACATTTTGAAAAACAAGTACCCCAAATAAAAACAAAATTAAAAATAAAAAGGTGCAAGCATGAACATAAACTGAAAACTGTAACAAATAACTTAAAGAATGAAGAAAAAATAAACATACAATGGGGATCATCGAAGCAAACAAAAATGACATACTCAAAATTATAAATCAGATTAAAGTAAAAAAATCATGTGGCCATGATGGATTCATGATGGAACACTTTGCAGAAACAAAGGATAAAACAAGTGAATTCATGACAACTCTAATATATAGAATAATTAAAACTGAAATTTCGCCAAATAATCTAAAAAGCAAGTTATTCGACCAATATAGAAGAAGGGGAATGTACAAGATCTCAATAATTACAGACCAATATCATTATTACTTGTATTAAAAAAAATAATAGAAAAATTCTTTGCAACAAAAATTGAATAATTTTTGGAAAAGTACAAGGTATTAAACAAAAATCAGTTTGGATATCGAAAAGGAATGACGCATTAGAAACTATAAACTATAAATTATTATATAAAATATAATATAATATAAACAATAACGTCTGCAGAGCATTGAATGAAGGAAAATCGGTTGTACAATTCTAATAGATTTAACCAAAGCGTTTGATACTCTTACAAAAGCTATATTACTAGAAAAAATTTTAAAAATGGAGTTAGAGGAAAAATGTATAACATTATTAACAGTTATTTAACAGATAGATACTCATGTGTCAGAATTGGTAATAACCTAAGTCAATGGACAAAAATTAACTACGGTGTTCCACAAGGTTCTGTATTGGGGCCCCTAGTATTTTTAATTTATATAAATGATTTACTGATTTAAAATGGAAAACATATATGACGTTATTTGCTGATGACATATTTATGTTGTCTACACACAACAATAACAGAAAAATGATGGAAAATTTACAGGATGATTTTGACAATCTACAAGTTTATCTTAATGAAAACGATTTAATCCTAAATTAAGAAAAAACATGCTTTCTACCGATAGTAAGAAGCCATAGGAACAATAAGAACATGTGATAGAAAATGTAACTGTAACTGTGATTGTGCTAAGATAAAAAAAAGTAAATAATACAAGATATTTGGGAATTGAGCTTGATCAAAACTGGAAATTTTACAAACATATTGATATACTTACACAAAAACTAAGGAGTATGATCCCAGCATTATATAACTTAAAGAATATACTGTGTACAAAAAATAAGATGATGATTTTTCAAGCATTGAAAATGTCAAACATAAATTATGGGCTCAATGTGTAATTGTATGGATCCACATCAAAAAGCAACATGGCACAAATACAAAAATTAACTATACTAAAACCGCACTCAACTTCTGACTGGAGGAATAGTTAGAGAGCCGTTTTACGAACTATTTTCGTTTGTTCGTATCTCTACGCGATCAGCTGTTCTAAAACTGCTAAATATTTTCTTTACCTGATGTTGTCGTTGGCCTTCAACTCCTTTAAACTTTTTTCACATATACTGACGTGCGGGCCAAATCAGAGTAAAGGAGCTTTTCATCCTTTGCTGGTGTCTGTCGTCTGTATGCACGATAACTTTTGAATCCGTTGTCGGATTCATTTCACATTTCCACTTGCCATCTCTGCCCTATTTTTGGATATAAGCTCGCAAATCACTAAAATTAGGCAAGAGGTTTCGTGGATTTGAACTTTCAACTATCCAAGTACACATCAACATCGGCTACGATTCTTCTTCTTTATTTTTGTGTGCTATTCAAAATGCTATTCAAAATGCTATAGAAATTAATTTTTCATTTTAAAAACCTGATGATTTAATTTTTAAATAACTTTTTCCTCTCTTTATTTTTCAATAACCAACACGTGAATAGCCTTGCAAGAGTTTCACAGATTTGATTGAGTTATCAAACAGTCTTTCAGAGGGAAAAAAACAAACAGGAAATAAATGGCATTACGAATACGAGTTAGGATGCTTTGGCTGGCGACGTAAAATGACCAAGCTGAATGATGCAGGAAAGTATTACGTGAAAGGTGGCGCCTTTAAGAATATATATTTATTTTGGCGTATGGTTATTTAAAAGCTTAGTTTCATTTTGTCTTTCCTGTGTCACACGGATTTGTTAAGAGTTTACAGTCAGTAAAGCCTATATAAATGTTGCAAATTATTTTCAGTGGCTTTCCTGTGTGACACCTTTTTGCTACATGTCAAGCCATTGTAAATATTGCAAACGTTATGGTACCATAGGATGCAGCAAAAATAGGGAGAGGATACGTGATTTTAGTGCGCATTTATTCAGTATTGAGTTAAACATATTTTTAATTCTCCAGGAAAGGGGGAGGGGGATTGGAGAAGTTTCTCTTTTGTAAGATTTTGTAGTCCTGAAAAGGACAGATTTTATCTCTGAAAAGAGCTTTTGTTCTCAAGCAGACAGTAGTTGATGTTTAGAGATCTTAAGTTCTACTCTGAGCAGTCTGTGTCTTCATTGTTGAACTTGAGTACTTATCTGAATTGTTTACATCACAGGCGATTCGTTCCACCATAATATCAGCTATCACATCGCTTTTCCACAAGTTGTTTTCTTCATTTTCAGTGTGTTTTACAAGTTTGTCACTTCCGTTGTCACTACAGCAAGTGCTTTCGGTGTAAGTTCATGGACCTTTAAGTCTAAGTGTTCGATCATTTGCATCAAAAAATCTCTTGATCTGGCTCGATGTCATTTCATTGCAGTTCACAATGAAGCAAAAGCAACATTGAACATAGTAAGACCATGACGTGAAGCAAGTTTATCAATTCGGTATATGTCGTATTGTTTTCGTGCACGTTGAAATCACACAAGCAATTCACGACGCCCATTGCCTTCCGCCCAAAATTTAGCAAACCGCCGTCATCGTTTACGGCAGCTCTTGTCATTTTACCTGGGAACTGTACGTACCTTTTCTATAAACTGCGAGGATCTTTTGTCTATTTGCCGAAAGTGTGAAGTCCTCGTAAATTTTTGAAAGTTATTTTCAGAAACAATGAAATACAACAAACTGACGAGTTATATAAAAAATTTGAAATAATGAAAATTGACACATCCTTAAAATGGAACATTATAAAAAAGAACTATTACAAGGATGAACATAAAATTATGGTAAACAGAAATATGTGAAATAATAATACCTGGCTGCAAAAACCAGGATGGAGAAATTCATATGGAAAAAGGAATATGAAATATCTGGTACCGTCATACTTCAATTTGATTCCACAAGAACTGCGACAAATACTAAACAACAGTGAAATGCAGAGTAAAATCAAAAAAGTGGTTAATACAATCACAATAAGCAGCATTTAGGTAACAAATGATACATGAATAGAACGCATAGAAGATATTAAATGGATTATATTAACTTAAATAAACTCTAAATGAAAATTTTTAGTTGTTAAAATAGTGTATGTGAAATGTGTTTTTTGTAAATAAGTTATGAAATGTGGAAAGTTTTATGTAAATAAAATGTATATCTTGTAAACTGCTTG
>JAHWFP010125610.1:0-25062 GCA_023313725.1 Lithobius niger | reverse complement strand
ACAAGTCTGATTCGGACTTCGTGCCTGTATCGTATGTACTTATGTATCTGTACTTGATTAAAGCTATTATTATTATTATTATTATTATTATTATTATTATTATTATTATTATTATATCAACATGGCGGCGCCCAGTCTGGCCGACACGCAAATATCGCTCCCGCTGCAGGCATGGATTTTATCTTTTACAGACCCAATCTGCTAATTTGAAATGGATAAACAGGTTCGTAACGTTTCAGTGCTTCGGGGGAGACTTTCAGTGTGAGTGTGCGTGACCTATTTGTGATTTTATCTCGTAATCTTTTGAACGAATTGTGGCTCAAATTCGGAGCGAAGATTTGACGCCATTTTTTTCGAACAACGTCACTACGTCATACCTCGTCAAACAACAACAAAAATGTCTCGGTGCCAAGAGTGCGAAAACGTAATACCAACGAACGAAGGAGATGTCTTATGCTGCTTTAACTGTAAGGGCAAATTTCACTACAAATGTTCTGGATTAGCTGTAACCACCATTAAAGCAATGGGAAGGAGAAAAAAAGATGAATGGAGCTGCAAAAGATGCAGGAAAACCAGACTTAACTCAAACACTAACGACGATGAGGATGACGATGCGGAAAAAAAAAAAACGTGATGAAGACGATAGTAATGATACGGGAACTGAAGATAATGATAATGCTCTTCAGAGAATTGAAGTAAAAATCAACGAGGTTCTTAACGGGATGAAATTTATTGAAAAACAATACGAAGACATGAGAAAGGAAAATATGGAAATTAAAAAAGAAAATGCCGACATGAAGAAACGTATACAAGTTTTAGAAGACAAAATGAATAAAATTAGTGAAAACAAATCTGAAACACAGGAACTGGAAACAAAAGTGAATGAAATTAAACAAAGTCAAAACGAAAGTGATCAATATAACAGAAATCGAAACTTGGAGATTTTTGGTGTCGATTCCGGAAAAAACGAAGATATGAAAGACACAATACATCGTATCGTTGATGGGCTACAATTACGCAACTTCGAAGACTACCAAATTGAACGGGGACACAGATTACCAACCAAAAGCAAAACCAATCCTGAAACCATTGTTATACAATTCAAAAGTAGAACACATAGAGATGAATGGTTGATTGGAAAAAAAGGACGAATTACTAATGACGATATATTCAACAATGGTAACAACACAAAAATATACGTGAATGAACATTTAACTCCCTTTTACAAGACCCTATTATGGAAAACAAAAGCTCAACTAAAACAAGAGTTTAAATTCATATGGATAAAAGACGAAAAACTACATGTACGGAAAAGTGAAAATGAGAAATATATCCATACAATAAGAAGTGAAGAGGACCTCGAAAATTTGGTTTAAAAGTTTAAAAACTGTAACAATGATGGCCAGAGCTAATGAACAAGGAAGTGTCGAAATTGTCAACGACATTGTTGATAATTTTGTTGAGCTGAAAAAAAAATGTATTGGTAGTAATGGTAAGAATGGAATAAGAGGTATTCAAATTAATATTCGTAGTTGTAGACTTCACTGGGAAGAATTTTTAATTGACTTACATAATAGTGACATCAGTTGGGATTTTATTGTTTTGAGTGAGATCAACTTAAAAAAAGAAGAGCTAGCTTGTTATGAAATACCTAATTATGTGCAAATTGCGGCTTGTCGAAAACAGCAAAGAGGTGGTGGTGTTGTGGTATTTATCAAAATGGGAATACACATATTATCACAGGAAATTATCACATTTAACAATAATGATTCCTTAGATATTTTAATTGATTATGAAGGAGATATTTTCAATATTATTGCTATTTATAGAATGCCATCTTCTAGTAGAATAAAATTTTTGTATGAACTAAAAGTAGTTTTAAAGGAGAAAATTAGAGAGAAAAATGTTAACACTATTATTATTGGCGATCTTAATTTTAATCTACTCAAAGAAATTCAAGACATTTCACAGAAATTTGATACTGAAAAGTTCGAGAATCTTATGGCATCAAATGGATTTTGCATGCAAATTAATTCTGCAACAAGGTAAGAATACAAATTAAACAAAATTACTAGATCATGCCTTGATGTCATCTACACAAAATTTAAAAAAATTATCTGTAATAGTTTTGTTGCAAAAATGAAAGTTGCGGATCATTACTATACTGCTGTAAATATTCTGAACAGTAGGTTGATTGAAGCTGAGCTAAAAAAAAACTCGACGATTAACAAAAAACTAAATCATGTTAACATCATAAAACAATTGGACAATGTTGATTGGAATATTTTGGATAAATATACAAACCCTAATGACATGTATAATGAGATTGAAAAAATTATTCAAGACATTTATAATGAAAATACTACAGTTGTTATTAAAAAAAGCAGCAAAAAAAACTATGAAAAATGAATGGATAATAAAGAACTATTAGCGATGATTAATCACAAGAACAAATTATGGTCAAAAATAAACAAATCAGTAAAGCCATCTGAAGAGTTAAAAATGGAATACAAACTGTGCAAACGAAATTTAACCAAAAAAATTATGACTACTAAAAACGAATTTTACATGAATTTTTTTACTACACACAAAAAGGATAATACTAAAGTTTGGGATAAACTGAATTATTTGATGGGCAAAAAAATAAAACCCAATCTTGATGACAAAATTAAAAATTCATTTGTTGAAGAAAGAACAGAAACTCTTTGCAATAAGTTTGTTAAAAATTTTACTACAAAAATCACAAACTTAAAAAGAAATAATCCTAAAAAGAATTTGATTGCAGTCACAACTGAATTTAAATCTATTAAAAACACAATAGCAGTTTTGATCCCTACTGAGTATGAAATCAGGGAAATTTTAAACAATATTGCTGTTAAAAAATCTACTGGCTATGATGGTTTTTATATGGAGCATTTTGTACAAACTAAGGCAAATACATCAAAACTTATTTTGTAACTAATTACTGTGATTATTGAGGCAGAAATTTGGCCAGAAAGTCTCAAGAAACAAATTTTAAGACCAATTTTTAAGAAGGGTAATAAAGCAGATATAAATAATTACAGACCAATTGCTCTACTTCCAGTGCTGAATAAAATTGTAGAAAAATTTTTCGCTACAAGAATAGAACGATTTTTGAATAGATTTCAATTGTTTAACAAAAACCAATTTGGTTATCAAAAAGGAAAAGGCACAGTCAATGCATTAACTTATATTAATAATCATGTTGCAAGAGCATAAAATGAGGGAAAATACGCTGCTGCTATTATGATAGATCTGCAAAAGGCATTTGACACACTAGATAAGGACATACTTAAGGAAAAATTAATTCTTTATGGAATACGTGGAAAAATTTTAAACATTATAATGAGTTATCTTACAAACAGAATGTGTAGCGTGAGAATTGATAACAAACTGGGAGACTGGTGTAACATTGATTATGGTGTACCTCAAGGCTCTATTTTGGGTCCACTTCTTTTTTTAATCTATGTTAATGACCTTAAAGAAATAGAATGGAATACATGTATTACATTATATGCAGATGATATTTTTATGGTATCTATCCATCTTGATAAGGAAGTCATGATCAATAATTTACAAACCGATTTCAACTTAATTAATAATTACTTTATACAGAACGAATTGTACATAAGTGTTGAAAAACATGCTTAATGCCAATTACAATGTCTCACATGAACACAGAAAACATTGAAATTGTTGCTCATCACTCAGACTGCCAAATCAGGAATTGTTCATGTAAAAAATTAAAAAAGGTGTCACAATCTCGATATTTGGCCTTGGAAATTGATAAAAATTGGAAATTTTATTACCATGTTGAAGAACTGATCATGAAAGTCAGAAAAATTTTACCAACTTTGTACAAAGTAAGAGACTCCTTAAACATTAGCAATAAGAAACTTATTTATGAAGCCTGTGTTTTATCCATTGTTAGATACGCATGTACTGTGTATGCATCAACAACTTCTGGACTTATTAATCGTTTACAAAAATACTTAATAAAGCAGCAAAAGTTCTTTTTGGCAATAAGAATAATGAAAAACACACTAAAGATAATTTTAATGAAAATAGGCTAATGACTATACAACAATTAACGGAATATACAGTTATAGTGCAATACTATTTTAACATGGAATGGAAAATACCTATTACTAGAAGCGTTAGGAATAACAATAATTGGTTGGTTATACTCTTTTTTAGAAACTCTTACGGGAAAAGAGGTATGAATTTTGTTGTCCCAACTATTTTTAACAAATTGCCATCAGAAATTAGAAAATTAAACAATATCAATAAAGGGAAAAAAGAAGTTAAAGAATGGCTATTTAAATGCTTTGATGGGTTGAATTTCCAAAATATAAAACTTGTTAACTAATGTCATTACTATTATTTTAATTTTTCATTTATTTAGAAAAATTGTAATTGTGCTGTACATTGCCTAAGCTATAACATTTGTACTAATTTTACTATTTATTATATATTATCAATTCTATTATCTTATATATTATTCATTTGTTATTTATTATTGGTGTTGTAGATTTCATAGGATATAACATTTGTGCTAATGAATTGTGTAGCTAATTGAAGGAAAAAAATGTACTCTATATAATAATTTTACTTGCCTAAACCAGCACATACAGACTCGAAAGAGACTCGTGCTTCTCACTGTAATTCGTACTTAATGTACTTACTTACTGTATTAAATTATTATTATTATTATTATCGGTTAGAACTAGGGCGGTATCTGATCGCCTTCGAACCTCTAATTTTCGTTCTTGATTAATGAAAACATTCTTGGCAAATGCTTTCGCAGTAGTTCGTCTTGCGACGGTCCAAGAATTTCACCTCTAGCGTCGCAATACGAATTAGCGTCGCAACAGTAAAAATTGGAGATGATTACAGTACTTATAAAGATGTTACTTATGGAGTACCACAAGGATCTGTTTTGGGACCTCTATTGTTTCTCATATATGTAAATGATATAGATGACTATGTACATAGAACCTTAATATATATGTTCGCAGATGACACGGTATTAATTTCCATAAATTCAAATTATTATGAGATGAGTAAAAATTTACAAAAAGACTTTAACATAGTTAACGGATGGTTGATAGAAAATGAATTATACATCAGTGAAGAAAAAACTGTACAATTGGATATAACGGTACCTAAAATGACAGACAGAAATAGAATACAAATAATAGCACATAGTGAACAGTGTGACCTAATAAAATAAAACAAACTCTCAAAACTGCAAAATTACCTGCAAGGAAATTAATAAAAAAAATACAACAAAATATCTAGGATTAGAAATAGACTCAAACTGGGACTTTAAAGAGCATATATTGAAACTAACAGTAAAATTGCGACAAATGATACCAAAATTATACAATGTAAAATATATTTTATGCAACAAAAACAAAAAATTATTATATGATGCTTGGATAGGTAGCTTATTACGATATGGTATTGAAATATACGGTTTTGCCGCTGAGTATATGATAAATAGACTGCAAAGAGTACAAAATAAACTAATAAAGGTATTATTTAGCAAAAAAGATGAAAGAACAAACAATATATACATCAATAATAAAATACTTAAAATTAAAGAGTTACGAGATTATGTAGTAATCGTCAAGAATTATTACACAAATACACATAAAAGTTATGATACAGAAAAAAGGACACGATTAAGAACAACATCACAAAAGTATAAGCTACCACAATGGAATAATTCATATGGAACAAGAAATAAAAAGTATTATATACCACATATATTTAACAAATTAGAAAAAAATATGCTACATTTCCAAAGTAAAATAGAATTGAAAAAAAAATTAATAGATGAATTTGTAAGCTATTATAAAGCAGTGTCATAAAGCGTATGTAAATAGTGTATCTAGCTGTATGTTATTTATAATAATGTAAATTGTTGTAATATGTTGTTATTGTAGCTCAGACAAGTTTTTCTCCCGAAAAACTTCGAGCATTGTATGCAATAAAAATTATTATTATTATTATTATTATTATTATTATTATTATATATATTATATAAAAGGTGCACAAATTCGAATGTGATGGCAAATAAAAATCCGCATACTATACAAATAATTGAACCTGGTTATCATGAAATACTTACAATTATAAACCAGGTAAAAATAAAAAATTCGTGTGGATATGATGGCTTTTTGCTTGAGAATTTTGTTCAATCCAAAGAACAAACTGCTGAATTCCTTGTTTACTTGATTGCGGCAATTATTAAAACTGAAATCTGGCCAACTAATTTAAAAAAACAGATCATTAGACCCATATTTAAAAAAGGGGAATCAAACGAATATTGTAACTACAGGCCCATTGCACTCCTTCCAGTCCTAGATAGATATTGAGAAATTTTTTGCTAACAAATTACAGGCTTTTTTCAAAAAATTCAAAATTATTCATGAGAGCCAATTTGGGTTCCAACAAAATAAAGGTACGACCGATGCCCTAAGTGCAATCAATAATAAAATTACTAGTGCCTTAAATAAAAGTAAACATATTGGGGCAATTTCAATAGACTTGAAAAAGGCTTTTGATACCCTGGACAAAGATATTTTACTAAAAAAACTTCTTAATGTTGGAATCCGTGGAAAGTTTTTGGGTATTTTACAAAATTACCTAACGGGAAGGGAAAGTTGTGTGAAAATTGATGGTAAGTTGTCAGAATGGCAGTCAATCGCTTATGGAGTACCACAAGGCTCCATTTTAGGACCGGTTTTATTCCTTATTTACATCAATGATGTAACCCTCTCATGTACTTACACCCATGTGACGTTATATGCTGATGACATCTTCCTAATCTCAACTCACTCAAATCAAGACACCATGATAAAAAATTTGCAACATGATTTTAATAATATTAATAATTTTTTCTCAACAAATGAATTATTTATTAGTACGGACAAAACAGTCTTCTTGCACATTACAACCTCCCATACTCTGAGAAATAAATGTCATATACGACTTCATGAAGATGGTTGTAATTTTAGATTGAATTGTAACTGCCCAAAACTTGCACAAGTTGATAACCTGAAATACTTAGGCATAATAATTGACGACAATTGGAAATTCCATAATCATATCGATTCATTAATTAAAAAAATTAGAGGTACTATTCCCTCACTGTACACCTTACGAGAAGTTCTTGACCCCAAAACAAAAATTGTACTCTTTGATGCGTGGATTCTCTCAATTGTGCGATATGCATGTACGATTTTCGGTTCCACATCAGCTTGTCATATTAAACGTTTACAAAAAACATTGAACAAAGCTATTAAAACCCTTTTTGGTGTTAACAATAATAAAACAACTAAAGAATTGATGACTGAACACAAAATCTTAACCTTTCTACAACTGTTTAAGCATACAATTATTGTAAAATATTTCTTTGATAACACCTTCCAAACTAAAATTGAGCGCCCAATCCGAAATAATAAGGCTTGGTTAAAAACTCCATCGTGGATAAACTCTTACGGAAAAAGACATAACATATTTGTTATCCCACAAACCTTGAATGATTTACCGAGAGATATAAGAACAAATCTGAATCTGAATAACATTAAAAAACTGGTTAAGAATTGGCTGTTAGATAACTAATTTTAAAAAAGTGTATATTTCTTGTCTATATTTTAATGTTTTGCTAATGAAATCATGTATTAAACTTAGACTTGTCACACATTCAGTGCACTCACAAGCTTTACGCTTCGTGCCTCGATTTTTGTACAAAAATGCTGAATAAATTATTATTATTATTATATTATTATTATTATTATTATTATTATTAAAACTAGGAAGAAAAAATTCGCCTTGGCTCCAGGTGCCTACTTGGAGGATTTCATCCAATATAAGAACGATTTTAACTAGAAATAATATTAAAAAACATATCGGGGATTGATTAACGAATCAGAATTGATAATTGTCCTATTCAATGTGGTGAGGGTAGATATGCTTGTTAGCCCATGTAAATTTAAATTATTATTATTATTATTATTATTAAGTGAAAATGAATAATAGCAAGTGAAAATAGTAAGTGATGAAGATGATCTAGTTGAAAACGTGGTTGTTTCGAGTTCATAAATTATGTTTTTGGTAAAAAGGAAGAAGCAAGTATGCAAATTGAAGATGATGTAAAAAATTTTGAGAATTTGAAATTAGTACATGGAAACATAAGATCCTTAAGGAAAAATTGGGATAATTTTTTACATTGGTATCTAAACTCAGAAGTTGATTGGGATGTCATTATTTTAACAGAAATAAATATGAAGAAGGATGAAGTTGAGTATTACAATATTAAGGGATATGAAAAAATGGCGATTACAAGAGAAAATACAACAAGAGGTGGCGGATTGATTGTATTCTTGAAAACAAATTTTGATAAAGTGTATAATATTATTGACCAAGACGAGAATTGCATTTTAGAAATTGAAATGTGTGATAAAATGAAAAAATTTTATGAAATGCAAATTGTAGTAATTTACAGAAAACCAACTTCAAATAAGAAAATTTTTGCTCAGATGTTGAAATCAATATTACAGAAAAATAGAAAGAAAAGCGTACACCAGATAATTGTTGGTGATATAAATATTGACATTCTAGACACGCAAGAGAATTTTGAGGATTGTTATGATCAATTGTCAATTGATTATTATGAAAATATGTTGGCTGAATGTGGATTAACTTGTAAAGTAAACTCACCTACTAGAGAGGAGATAATTTTAAAAGATGGTAAACCCTATCTTCAAAAATCATGTATTGATCATTTGTATATAAAAAGTCAATTTGGTGAGTCTAGAGGAGGTGTATTAACAGTAAAACTATCTGATCATTACCTATCTATGTGCTCGATTTGGACAAATACTCAAAATATACAAAAGAAAAATGACGGTTTTAATACTAATAAAGAATCTTGTTTAAGAATTAATAATGAACAAATTGTAAAGGAACTAAATATGATAAATTGGAAGGTTTTGGATGGGATAGAAGAACCTGAAAAGATATATAATGAAATTATAAACACTTTTCATAAAATTTACACAGAAAATACCATTAAACAAACAAGGGCTACATTAACTAAAAAATATAAAAAGCAAAAAAGAAAAGAATGGATTACAGATGATCTAATTATGAAAATTGAAAAAAAAAAGAAAATGTGGAAAGAATTAAAGAAAGGAGAAAATGGTAATGTTGAACTTTGGAAAAATTATAGAAAAGAAAAAAATGAAATTAATAAAAAATTAAAAGAATGTAAGAAACAGTATTTTGAGAAGAAGTTAAAGAACTTGCAAAAAACTAAAAACACAATATGGGATGTTGTAAATGAACTGGAAAGGAAAATAAAAAACAAATTGATGATGATATTTTAAAAACATTTACTGATAAAAGTTTAGAAAAAACTATTAATGAATTTAATATTAATTTCTCAAACCAAATAACTGAATTTAAGTTCACTGATAAAATTGAGCATGAAGTTTATAAACAAGGCGATTATTCAAAAAAGACAACAGGTGATAGAGCTAAAAATAAAAAATCTGTAAAACAGACAATGTATTTAGAAAATGCGACTGATATGGAAATAGTAAATATTATAATGGAATTAAATAATACAAAGGCAGCAGGATTAGACAAATTACAAACGGATCATATAAAAAAACCAAAGAAAATACAGCTAAAGCTATTTGTAAATTATTAAATGCAATGATCGAATGTGAAGTTTGGCCGGAACAGCTAAAAATTCAAATTATTAGACCGGTTTTTAAAAAAGGAAAAAGACAAGACTTGAATAACTACAGACCTATAGCACTACTATCTATAATTGATAAAATACTAGAAAAATTTTTGTTAATAAAATATGTGTTTTTTTGGAAAAATGTAAAAGTTTAACAACATCACAGTTTGGTTATAGAAAAAAATATGGGTACTACTGATCTGTTATCTGAAATGAACGACATAATAACGACAGGACTTAACGAAGGAAAATATATAGGTATTATTCTAATTGATTTAAAAAAAGCTTTTGATACGTTTGATATGAACATACTATTACAAAAATGTTACAACCTAGGTTTAAGAGGAAAAATACATAATATTATAAAAAGCTATTTGCAGGACAGAAAAACAATAGTGCAAGTGAAGGGACAAAATAGTCTTCCAACTACAATTAAATACGGTGTACCACAAGGTTCTGTATTGGGACCTCTTCTATACTTAATTTTTACAAATGACATTGTTGAAAACTTGGAAAATACAAAAACTTTCATGTTTGCTGACGATACAGCTTTAATATCAATAAATAAAAATTATGAAGATATGATGAATAATTTACAGCATGATTTTAATTTAATTAATGATTATTATATCGAGAATGAATTATTTATTAGTAAAGAGAAAACCTTGCAAATGGACATTACAGTACCAAAAATGAAAATTAAAAATAGTAAATGGATTATTAAACATTATGGAAACTGCAAAAACTTATATTCTGATGGAAACAATTATACTTGTAGTGATAGGTGTGTTAAACTAGAAAAACAACAAACGATGAAATATTTGGGAGTAGAAATTGATGTAAACTGGTCGTTTAAAAAGCATATAAAAGAGTTGATAAAAAAACTTAGAAAATTAACTCCAAGATTATACAAACTGAGAGAAATCTTAAATAAGAAACAAAAAAATATTATTTATGATGCTTGGATAGCTAGTATTATCAGATATGGAATGAAATATATGGACAAACAACAGATTACTTAATTCAAAGATTACAAAAAACACAGAATAAGCTAATAAAGATTCTGTTTGGAGAAACAAATTTGAAAAAAAAAGCAGAAACTCTCTTTAAGGAAAATAAAGTTATGAAGATAAAAGATCTAAAAATTTTTTTTATTTTGACAAAGTATTTTCTTAATAATAAACACAAAGTTCTAATAAGTTATAAAAGTGAATCCAGAGCAGGAAAAAACAGTTATAAATTGCCAATGTGTAAAAATAATTATGGAAAAAGAAAAAGAGATTACTTTATACCAGACTTGTTTAATGGAGTACCAAAGGAAATGATGAAGTGTATGAATAAGGGGGAATTAAAAAAAAAATGCAAACTTATATACTGAAAAATAGAAATTAGCATACATATATATTAAGAAGAAAGATTATTGAATTATTAGAGTAAAAATGAATGTGAATTGTTATGAATACATGTGCAGTCGTTGTTGTGATAATGATAATTTTATGGTTGGTAAGACTGATGATTTACGAAACTCACACAAGCTTTTTAATTAAGGCTTCGAGGGTTACAGTAATACTGTAATTATATGAAATAAACTTATTATTATTATTATTATTATTATTATTATATTATTATTATTTCAATATATTAAATGACTATTTTATTGAGAATGAATTGTTCATTAGCAAAGAAAAAACTGTACAAATGGATATCACGGTACCAAAAATGAAATTAAAAAATGAAATCTGGATAAAAAAACATAATGGAAATTGCAAAAATCTGATTGAAATGAATATAATGGGTTGTGAGAAGGACTGTGTTAAAATTGAAAAAAAAATGTCAACAAAATATCTAGGAATAGAAGTAGATATACATTGGAATTTTAGACAACATATTTTGGGACTAATTAAAAAATTAAGACAAATCATACCAAAAATATACAGTATTAAAAATGTACTACAGAAAAAACAAAAAAAATTATCTATGATGCATGGATAAGTAGTAACATAAGATATGGTCTGGAGATTTATGGTCATGCACCAGAATATTTGGTTGATAGACTATAAAAAATACAAAATAAGATGGTAAAAATAATGTTTAAAGACAATATTAAAAAAAATACCTTAACTTTATATAAAGAAAATAAAATTATGAAAATAAAAGATCTAAAAAATTGTGTCATATTAACAAAAAATTATTTCTGTAACAAATATAAAAACTATAATAAAATATAAAAAGAAGTAAGGGAAATAAGGAGATATTCACTGTACCAAAATGGGCAAATCAGTATGGAAAAAGAAGGAAAGAATGGTATATACCAAAACTATATAACGAATTATCAGAAAATATGTTGCACTATTCAAGACTACAAGATTTTAAAAAAGATCTATCACATAAAATAATTGCAGGAACATCATTAAATACCTAAAAAAAAATTATAACCAAAAATAATTGTAATCTGTAAATCTATTAAACAACATTACAGCTGAGCTTCTTGTAATGCATAATAATCTAATTACCAATAACTATTTCATTGTAAACTCATACAAGTTATTTTTGTAACTTCGAGAATTGCATTGCTATTGTAATTGAAAAATAAACATTATTATTATTATTATTATTATTATTAGATTATTGTGAATCGAATTAGAAAACCTGTCCCATTGCTGTATAAATTACAAAATGTCCTTAATTCGGCAGGTAAAAAAAGTCTTTTTGAAAGCTGGATCAATTCTGTCATAATGTACGGTTGCTGTATTTACGGATTGACTACCAACGGACTCATGAGTAACTTGCAAAAAGTTCAAAACAAAGCAGTGAAAGCACTCTTTGGCAAAAAAAATTGGGAAACTTCAACTGATATTTATCAAAGATTTAAAATTATGACTTGTAAGCAATTGGTTCTGAACTGCATAATAAAGAATAACTATTTTACGTCGAGACATAAAATAGAAAAAAACAGATCCAGTCGTAAAACAAGTGAATGGCTTAAAGTCCCATTCTGGAGAAACAGTTATGGCAAGAGAGGTCAAAATTACGTTGTGCCTCAAACTTTTAACTTATTACCCGTGGACTTAAGAAACATAAAAACTAAAATAAAAATGAATAAATTAATTAAAGAGTGAATTTTAACAAGGTCGTGAATTTTATTCAATTGTATACTAATTCCAATATTACTTATGATTAAATTTTGTACCATATATTTATGATAATATCTATATATTTATATTTACAGCGTTATACGTTGTTTTCTGTAGCTTTTTGCAGTCACATACAGACTTTTAGTCTCGTGACTGCCCTGTAAATCTGTTTATTGTGAATCTTTGGATGGAATAAAATATTATTATTATTATATTATTATTATTATTATTATTATTATTATTATTATTATTGTGGGAAAAAATTTTTAAAAAGAAAACAAAACTAATGAACAAAATAATATGGAGTATAAATTATTACACAAAAACATTATCAAACAGCTAGCTAAAACTAATTGGGAAAAATTAAAGAAACTAAATGATCCAAATGAAATTTATACGGAAATTGAAAAAGTAATCCCATAAATTTATAAGGAAAATTACGTACCAAGGATAACATGCCAGAAGTCTGGGAAAAAAATGAGAAATGAATGGATGACACATGAACTTGAAAAATTAATGAATGAAAAGAATAACTCATGAAACTTTATTAAAAATCAGAAGAAAAATAATAACTATGATATAACAGAAGACAACAAGCGTTATAAACAACTTAAAAAGGAATTACAGAGGAAAATCAAATCGACTAAGCAAAATTATTATGACTGTTTTTTGACTGCAAATGAACAAGATGGTAAAGAAGTTTGGAATAAAATTAACCACTTGATAGGAAAAAATGAAAATAAGAAAGAAAATATTGATGAACTCATTAAAAAGAACTTTAAAGGAAATTTACAAATTTTATGCAATAAATTTTCAGAACATTTTGAACTAATATTTTGTTGGGCGATTTTAATCTCTCTACTGTTGATTGGAACCAGAATGATGCAAGTGACTGCCACCATAGATACTTCCTCGAATTAATGGCACCCCTCGGTCTCCATCAGCTTGTGGATAAGCCAACAAGGGGAAATAATATCCTCGATCTGATTTTCACGGATGATGATCGTCTGATCTACAACTTATCCGTCGGCGCCCATTTTGGTCGCAGTGATCATTGTGTGGTTTATTTTTCGGTAAATCTTTTGCTTTTGGGTGGGATTGAAACTTCGGGCCAGCCTTCTTCTGGGTTAAAGGGCCGGGTCTATTATGCCAAACTAAAGTCTTCCCTTTCAAGTATTGATTGGGATAAACTAATTTTTGACTTTCACTGGGATATTGAACCTGCATGGACCAGTTTCAGTGCGATCCTACAGAATCACATAGCTCTTTGTAGCCATCAACCACGAATACACTCGAAGGTGGGGAAGGGTCTACCACGCCACATTAACAAACTTCGTATTAAAAAGCTAAAGCGCTGGAGATGCCTCAAATTTGACCCAAGCCAGGAAAATCGTATTGCTTTTAATTCCGCACGGAAAGAATATTCTGACTCTACAGAGGCTTGGCATGGTGCCCAGGACTCTATGGTAATCCGGGAAGGAAAAGTGTCTGCATTATTTAAGCATTATCGAAACTTAACAGCTAAGGCTAGGGCCCTACCCCCACTTAAGGTGGGTACATGTTTTATCACTGAAAACCGCGACAAGGCCGAGAAGTTCAGTGACGTATTTGCCTCAAATTTTATTCTTGATGATGCTGACCCACAAGTGCTGCAACAAAATCAAGCCGGGTTGACCTCCTCGTGTTCAACGATTTCCTTCCATCAATTAGCGGTAACTGAAGCTATCAGGAAACTAAATCCAAGTAAATCAATTGAGTTGTCCGCTTTTGTCCTTAAGAGCATCGGTCCCATGGTTTGTTATCCACTCGCTAGACTTTTTGACCTTTCATTTTCGCAGAGCAAACTTCCTCAAGTTTGGAGTCAAGCATGTATCATCCCTATCTTTAAAAAAAAAGCATCCTCCGACCCACTTAATTACAGACCAATTGCCCTTACTTGTACCTCGTGTAAGCTTATGGAATCTATTATTCAAGATCGACTTATTAGGTATTTTAATGAAAATTCAATCATTCTCGATGATCAGTTTGGTTTTTTACCGAAGCGTTCTGCCACACATCAACTATTGCTTGTCCTAGACCGCTGATCCAGTGCTTTAGATTTTGGTGATCAATCTGACACAATCTATTTCGATTTCAGGAGGGCTTTTGAGTCGGTCGTTCATCGGAAACTTCTGCTTAAGGTGACGAACAGTGGAATTATCGGTAAACTGAATGATTGGATTGCTGCTATTCTTGGAAATCGGGTCCAAAGGGTTCAAATTGCAAATTCATTCTCATCGGTGAAATCAGTTCCCTGCGGGGTGCCACAGGGCTCTGTCCTGGGCTCACTTCTTTTTCTGTTCTATCTGAATGACCTTAAATTCGAGAGCAATGATGTTTTGGGGTTTAAGTTTGCTGACGACCTTAAGGTTGGCACTGAACTGATGAACTCGACCCCGTCCAATGATTTGATTTCGCAAATTAAAATGGTCGACGGGTGGTCTAAATGTTGGCAGCTTCCCCTTTCGGTTGAAAAGTGCCACTCTTTTCACGTGGGTGCCGTACGGGATCTTAGCCAATATTCGTTGGACGAGGTACCTCTCCCCTCGCTGGATGTAGTAAAAGACTTGGGAGTTTGGTTTACACACGATCTTAAATTTTCTGTGCAGTGCCAAAGGATTTGCACATCTGCCTACCGCAGGTTGGCTCTTGTGGACAGATGTTTTAAATTTAGTCATAATTCTATCAGGGCCTGGGCCTTCAAGGTTTTTGTTCGCCCACTCCTGTAATATGCTACCCCAGTGTGGTCGCCACATCTTGTTGGTGATATTGATCGTATCGAGGCTGTGCAGAGGCGCTTCACGAAGAGACTTCCAGGCCTTCGTGATGTCCCATATAAGGACCGCTTAAGCATCCTTGGCCTGGAATTGTTGGAACTGCGTAGGATTAAGTTTGATCTCGTTCTCACATACCAAATTTTGCACCAGCAAACTGGCGTCCATCTCCCGTTTTTTTTATCTTTCCCCATGTATCAGTCGTACAAGCGGTCACCGCTGGAAATTATCAATCCCTGGCGCAAGACTAGATTGTCGAAAACATTTCTTTTCTGTGCGCATGGTCAAGATTTGGAATGCTCTGGGGGATGAAACTGTTATTGCTGTCTCTGCTGCATCTTTTCGTCCGAGGTTGCGTGCGGAACCATTGGATGACTTTTTGAAATGTCCCTTAATTAATTAGTTTGTTCGTTGTAACCACGTGGAGCGGTGTTAGTGGCTCACCACCCTTCCGTCTTCCATCTACGCAGTGCGTGGAAAATATTATTATTATTATATTATAACTACAAGTACCAAACCTTAGGAAAAAATTCACAATTAACAAAAATAAAACAAAAAGCAAAGAAAAAACTACAAATAACATCAATAAATCAATGGGAATAATACAAAACCAATAAACAAGAAATCATAACAATAATTAACTAAATTAAAATGAAGGTTTTCTAATAGAACGTTTTGCTGAAACACAAGAAAAAACTAGTGAATTCATGGTAATATTAATAAATAGTATTATAAAAACAGAGATATGGCCAAATACCCTTAAGAAACAAATATCCAGACCAATTTTCAAAAAAGGTAATGTGAACGTTTTTAATAACTACGGACCTATATCAGTGCTACCAGTACTCAATAAAATAGTTTTAAAAAAATTTTTATATCAAAATAGAAAATTTTCTTAATAAATATGTCATACTAAAGAAACAACAATTCGGTTACAGAAAAGGAATTGGAACAACTGAAGCATTAGAGATTATAAATAATAATATTAACAGAGATCTAAATGTAGGAAAATATGTAGGTGCAATACTAATTGACCTAACCAAAGCATTTGATACTTTTAAGTAAAAATATTGTACCAGAAAAAATCTATAAACATGGGTTAAGAGGTAAATATATAACATAATCAATAACTATATGACAGGACGACAAAGTAGTGTTAAAATAGGAGATAAAAAAAAGCAGTTGGAATAAAATAGAATACGGCGTCTTTCAAGGCTCGGTCCTAGGACCTTTGTCTCTCTTCCTAATATATATCAACGATATAACAGCTCTACGAAGTAACGCTATTGTAACATTATATGCTGATGACATTTTTTTTATTATCAATACATTCAGAAAATAGGAAAATGCTAAAACACGAAGATTTTGACAATTTAAAGGTGTATTTACAAGAAAATGAGCTAATATTAAATGAAGAAAAAACTGTATATTTACCAATACACTCGTCACATATGAATGAAGAGACTGGTGAAATAACAATGTGCAATAAAATATGTAAGAAACAAAATAAACAATGAAAATGTAAAACCATGAAAAAATTAACAAAGCCATATATTTGGGATTAGAATTAGAAAAACACTGGAAATTTTATGAACATATAAATAAAATCATTCTAAAAATCTGACGTATGATACCAACAATGTATAAACTAAACGGAATACTTAATGAAAAAAACAATTTTTGATGCATTAATCATGTCAAACATCAAATATGGAATTACAGTGTACGGAACAATGACTAACAGTATAATGGCACAACTTGAGAAACTTACAAACAAGGCAATTAAAGCATTATTTAAAGACAATAAACTAACACATAGTAAAGACATATATAAAAAATTTAAACTATTGAATTTACAGCAAACATTAACTTGGAATGTAATAAAAAAGAATTATTTTAAGACCATATATAAAGTTAAGACTAACTTTCTAAATGGCTAATAGAACCAAAGTGGAATAATTTGTATGGGAGACGTGAAATGAAATACCAAATACCTTATCAATTTAATAAACTACCAGAACACCTACGGAGCCTGAATAATCCTAATGAAGTGGACAAGAACATTAAAAAATGGATATTTGATCAGTAATAAACTACCATATCAAATTTAAGATAACTAAATTAGTGTACTAAATTTAATATATGGAATATGGAAATTAATAGGAATATATGTAAAAATGTATGACGCATGATTATAATTTAACATACACAAGTAACGAAATGTATTACTTGCTTGCACACACAAGTTCTTTGGAACTTCGTGCCTGAAGCAACAACAACTTGTACAATGAAGCATATTATTATTAAAAAAAAACAGATATTATAAAAGAAACAATATTTTAAACTTTTAAGCAAATGTTTGAATATGGAATTACACCACAAAATTATTCTAAAACGAATACGTAAACATAAATATAAGGGGAAATAATAATAACTGGCTTAAAGTCCCATCTTTTAATAGTATACCAGAAAATCTACGATAAATTAACTCGAAAAATGGCTGTTGTCAGAAAAATAAACAATGAAATAAATTTTGGAATGTGATTTTTAAGTAAGGCCATGCCGTGATGACAATCCTAAGAAGTTGGGGGGGATCAGAAAAGACAGTGACCAAACTAGATAAAAAAAAAATATAAGTAAAAAACAGCACGTTCAGCATTGGAAATTTCTATAAATTTCAGCAATTTCAGCATTGGGTGCAGACAGATGACAAGACGCACTATAATCGCAGACACAATCTCTGGCGTTCGTAGTGCATTTGTGGCGTGAAAAAAATCGCAATCAGTGGCAAATCAGGTAAAATGTATGGGATCTAACTGGTGCTTTCACACGCAGTGGCGCATTTCTGCCTTTGTCAGTAGGTTTCTCTGAACCATATCGTGCTGCATGAACGGTACCATTGATTCAGACATGCTAGTGGTGCGATTTCTTCAGCGCCTATTGTGCGTTTTGTGATCTGTACTTTAGCTGTTTACAAGGTTATGAAGTTAATAATAGTAGAAGTAAATTTGTCGTAAAAGAAAGCGAATAGGCTCACGAATGAACTTGCCAGACACTCGCTACATTTACATGACCCCTTCAAAGCGCTTCAGAGGGATGTGCATCGCGTCCATTTCGCCTCCGTAGATCTTTTAAACACCCGTTCGTGGCACTTTCTCCATCTGGTGAAACAGCACTCAAAGCACTTCATTAAGGTGAATTGGGAGTTTGATGGGCATCGCTTTTATTCATTAAAAATTCACAATCGTATTGAGACGTTGGCGAACGTTTGGTAAAGATGGTGGTCACAGTTACGGCACCCACTTAATTTGTGCTGGTGCTATTCGAATTGTACGTAAATAAACTGAAAATAAGCGTACATGACTAGGAAGACAACTAAGGCTTAGATACGTTTGGTCATTTGGGTTTAAGCTGTCCCAGTTTACTAAATGTTAGGGGGTACAACATCATAGGATTGGCTCACTGTTTACGAAATGGAGGCAGCAAGGAAGGGTTTTCTGAGCGTACTGGCATGAATCCCCTTCCTTAGCTAAATGGCTCTAATCGTGGTCTTGCATTTTGTAAACAGATGCCGTTTTTTTATGCGCATTTCAAAGCGCATCGTTAAAATTCACTTTCTTGTGGCCATGTAAACGTAGTGGATAACACCTGGCCAGAATTAACAATTTAATAAAAAAGCTACTTTTACAACTAAAATGAAATACACAACGTACAATAAAACAAAAGGAAGTATTTACTATAAAACCTGTATATCAAGCTTAAGAATAGGATGGGTCTAAAGTAACACCAGTCATAGAGCTTCACATAGTATGAAATGCAAAAAGAAACCGAACATGTAATAACCAGAAGTGACAAATTGTGCCTTTGTTAAAATTGATGTATGTAAAGTAAAACAAAAAAATATATACAATAAAAAAAGGTATATATATATATAAGGCATGGTTGAAATAACGTTTCAAATAGTTTGGTAGGTCAACCAATTTTAAATTCTTCGTAAAAACAACCATAGAACAGGCATTTACCAATTGTGATGGGAGAGAATTCCATACTACAGCTCTTCGTTTTATGAATAAACTACTGACAGTCTAGTCTAGCTTTCGCAATTGTTAAGTTATGACCTCTCGTTATACTGAGCCACTTCTACACTGGACACAGAATGCGGTGCTCGGGTTCCAGGCCCCGACTTGTAACCACAGGCAAAACCCAACACCCTTCGTTTCTTTTTCTACACTGAAATCCGACATGGCGTCCAAGGTCCAGACTTCAGTTAACCTTTCTCTCACTACAACATTTTCGGTGCCATCGTTGTATATTTTCCCCCTCCCTCTCCCGTTCCCTCCTCCTGCTTTTCGTCTAGCTCGCTATTGCTTATCAGCGCTCCAAGAATCAAAATGTTTCCGTTCCACACTGAAACAAGGGATCGGAGTCGGCGTCTCAAGGGTCCACTTCGAGCAGGACTTGAAGGTCGGGACCAGAGTTGGAATCGAGTGTGGAAAGGTCAGGCTCGGGTCGTGGTTGGGCCCGGGACAGGACCGGGGCAGGTACGGACTTTTTCCCCAGTGTGTAATGGGTATTATTGTCACATAGGTGGAGCTTCTCGGAGTGATTAAAATCCATGATGCAGTGGAAAATGTATGTCATGACCAGATATGGCCTAAAGCATCTGAATTCTAAAGAATCAAATCCAACCAAGCATTTTGCGAAGCATCCTATAGAAAGCTAAAACGTCAGTGCCGACTAAAAAGCTATACTGTATGTACCCACACACCCCACACCACAACCCCCAACCAGGAACTACGAAAAAACAAGTCCCGATGGTGGTTTAAAGGGCTTAGCGTGAGTGCAGAGACCACGTCTGCCGGAAGGCTGCACAACCTGCTCGCAAAAGTACTAGTGTTGAATGTTGCCAGGTAGAGATTTCCCCGGAATTTGAAAAGCTGACCCCTGGTGTTAGAGATTGAGTAACACAAAAAATTGGAGATGTTAATGCCAATAAGGTGCAGAATGATTTCATACGTCAGAATGAGATCACCTCGGAAGAGCCGAGTGTTGACCAAAACAAAAGGTAAAGTTGCTTAAGCCGTTCATGGTATGGGATACAATTGAGTTGCTTACTCATTTCTGAACTTTGTCAATCAAATCAATGTCTCTTTATAAGTGGGGGATCACTCAGTATCAGTTGTCAGTATCAGTCCCAATGATGAGTTCAACACACTTTTAAAAAATATTCTTAGTACCTGGAGGAGTCCTCACCTTGCAAGTGTTGACTGCATGGGTATGTCACACTGTTCATACCCAAAGTTTATTAAAAGTTTATCATATCAAAAGTTTTTGTATGCTATGATACAAAGAATGAGGTTTAAAAAATACATCTTTGAATGTTTTCGAGAACGTATTTTTTTAACCAAACTTGTTCTTTCTTTAAATATGTCATGGCACTTTTTCAACATCTTGGCCCAACTTGTAGACGCAGATTACTGTTTAGTTAATTTGGCTGCAGAAATCATCTATGGGTAGCCTAAGTAGGCGTAAGAGAAGCTTTCTTTTTTTGCAGGGGTGGGGATCCAGATTACTTGTGAGCCTTGATGGGTCTTGGGGGTAGTCATTGAAATTTTACCGATCATGAGTACAATCCCTCTGCCCCTACCATCCTCCCCCCCCCCCCACTGTAGATAATAACCATTCCTTTAGATGCATAGGCACTGAATGCTGATATGACGAGGAGACAACCGAAGCCCCTACGAAAGTGGCATGACGTCATTTTTTGCTACTCTGTTGGTTGTCAAGCAACTTAAAACCTAACTGCAGATTTAAATAATTCTTCATTTTTCAAATGCTCTACTTTTGCCTTTTCGTACGAAGGTTTTACTTACTGTTTGGGGAAAATAATTTAAAATATGTGTGCAAACGATATTGGCTTTTACAGCTACTTGACAGAGGCATCGAGTGGAAAGAAATTGTACCAATCAAGAAATGGCATGCAATGCAACAGTTTTGTAGTATTTTTTTTATTCAGAAATGTTTGAAATAGCTTATTTTGGTAGTCTACAATATTGTGAATTGCTTTATTTCCTCTTCAAGTATGTCTTTATTAGATTCAATATTTATAATTGACTACGTTTCTCACTTCTGAACAATTGTTGTTGTCGATTAGTTGTTCAAGACGAGGAGAGCCAGACCTTTGAGATAAAACCAGTCAATGGAGAATTGACTCCTGGTGCTGATACAGCAAGAATGCTTGGAATTATGATGCTACCAGTTGGATTGATGTTTCTTCTTGGTGCTGTTCTCCTTAATATTGGTATACACAAGGTAAGGTACCAAAACAAAACATATTGGTCACTATACGTTACTGAATAGTTCATCTCCGTGCATTTCACAAACTATTAGAAAACTAAAGTGAACTCATCTGAGGTTCAAAACAGAAAGGAACACAAGCTAGCTTTTCCTGTGAGGTTTTGATATCTTAACGTTGCTTTAATGTTTAGCCAACGTGGACGCTGTTGTACAGCATTTCAATGACAAGGGTAAAACGAATACGGTTTCAGCAAACGAAATAGCAGAAACGTCTGCTTGTTTGGGGATCCATTCTACTGAATGGTTGACGCCCAGGCCTAGGATATTTTTTTACCAATTGATCATTTAATATCAATTAGCTCTCACCCACAAAGATCTCTAGACATACTGTTTCGCCCTTGTTTGTGCTCGTCAGTAGAGGATAGTTTGTGGAGAGCTAGGCTATACTTGCTAGGGCAAATGACAAGGCAAAACAGTCTATCTAGAGATCTTTGTGGGTGAAAGCTAATTGATATTAAATGATCAATTGGTTAAAATTGTCCTAGGCCTGGGCATCAACCATTCAGTAGAATGGAGCCCCAAACAAGGAAACGTTTCTGCTATTTCGCTTGCTGAAACCGTATTCGTTTCGCCCTTGTAATTTGCCCTAGCAAGCGTAGCCTAGCTCTCATCGAGAAAGTATTCTTTACTGACAAGCCCAAACAAGGGCAAAAAACAGTCTGTCTAGAGATCTTTGTGGGTGAGAGCTAATTGATGTTAAAAGTATGTTAATGTGATTTTTTTTACCATTTTTACTTATGAATACGATAGGTAAACTAATGACTGATGTGTGAGTACCAGGGCCGTAGCATGTACGCAGATTCTCAAAGTGAAGGTTAATCTACTGTATAGGGCGATTATTGGCCTAATAAAATATTTGTCACGCAGTAGTGAGTAGTGAGTCTGGAAAAGTTCATTATTTTTTGGCTACTGTCCTGCGTTTTACTGCTAATTGGCTAAACAACATCAGTGAAAAATGGTTTAAAACTAATCGGTATGCAACATTAATATGGTGGTGAACAGATAGACAACTTAGCTAAAGAATACGTTGTAAGCTTGATCTGCTCTCAGCCGTAGACACAGCACCAACTAACGAAGACTGAAAAATTAAACAAAAGTTAACTAATTTGCAGTTGGATAACGTTTTGTTGTGTTGGCTGCGAGTGACCATTTTATCGCTTTCGAAAAACTTTTCGATTTTTCGAAAAACTTACTTTCGAAATGCTTTCGAAAAACGTTTGGAACTTAATGAAAACCTTAAGAAAAAACTGTCCTTTTCGAAAACTACAAACTATGAAATTCGAAAACGATAATCGTTATGCGAGAATATGATATATTTATTTATTAACCGTTTATTTACTTGTTTTACTATATTTACCCTATATTTACTTTATTTACCCCGATGTGGTCCCGGGAATGCGTGTGTATGTCTTGCTTGCTCTCTATGATGTAATGTCACATCTAATAAATACGAGGCCTTCCTCCTTACCTTAATACCCGGATATGTCAACAAGCTAACGGAAAAAACGCATGTTGTAGTTGCCGTCGCTTGGCCGAATAATAGTCCGCTGCAAAATTCGGTTACATTCTTAGTTAAACTTTAATTAGTACAGCATTTTGTAAAATATCAACAACAACCTACACATTTTTTTGTAAAAAATTACGTAAAACTGTGTAAAAATTATGTAATACCTGGTACTCTAACACTAGCTATGCCAGAGTCGAACGTAATAAATTCAGGGGTCAATTAAAATATGTGTTAGTACTGTGTTTTTCCTTGCAAGATCGTATGATTTTAGATTATATTTCTTGTTTGTTATATGTTATCTTACATGCTGCTGTCTGTGCCATTAATGTACTTTGGTTAGGCATTAATATAACCTTTACCAACTCCTTGTTCCGTTGTAAATTATTGTTGTTTGTCCTCTATGTATGGCATAACTCAATAAATAAATGGTATAACTCCATCTGTTGCAGAAAAAGTCGAGTTATGTGAGAGCTTGGCTGATCATCACCATCGCCCTTTTTGGATTTGCTATTATTTATGATCTCTTCAGGATCCTCACTGGACAAGTAAGTAAAAGTTTAAAACAGACAGCTGTGACATCGTGGTATTAAAGGATTAAAGGTTTTTTAAACCTAAGGAAAAGGGTTATAACTCTATTTCGGCAGCCATCAATTTCATGTCTATATGTTAACCCTACCAAGATAACCCTTTAACCACCAAATAGGCTGTTCCATAATTGTATATAGTCTTAAGTGCATCACATGACTTCCCTGTATTTAAAGAGCAGTAAACAGGAAGTTCGCTGTCTTATCAGCTGTAGCCTACAATCTGGTAGTCCGTGTGTTTATTACCATTGGTGCCCACGCTGGGCTAAGGTGTGTCCCCGCCTAGGACATCACAGTTGGCGACGAGTCCGGTACCGTTGGTAATCTTTAAAAACTTAAGCTTAAACTGATAGGTCTCCAACCACATCTTTGCTCCATATTTGTGGTAAGTTGCAAATTTTTTTCATTTTGGCAATTTTGAAAATTAGTGCTCTGAATTCCTATCAGAGTTTAAACTTTTTCAAACAGTGTTATTTTTACGTGGTAGTGCTGTGTGGTACGAAATGATAACAGTTAAATTTAGTACCTTAACAACTAGAACCGAAGTGGGCAATTGGATTTATTATGGTTAATTTTACCTTGGCAGTGTTCTAGAGCGACGCACTGGCGTGTCCGCACAGGCAGTATTATAAACCTGAAGGATCGAAAAATGCGCTGCTAAAATAACCCTTGTAAATTCGATTGTGCCATTGTCCATATTCGGGCTAGTGTGTGCCAGTGTAAAATTTAACACCGTAGGTTTATGCTCAAACTTAGGGAAATCTGGTCTGTGCTGAGGCTTAGGCCAGAAGTGGTGTTTTGTAAAACGTTGCAAATGGTGAATGCAAAACATTTTTTCAAAAGCCTAGTCCCTTTAAATTTAACTTGTAGGCAGTTAATTTATACA
>JAHWFP010125609.1:170069-200770 GCA_023313725.1 Lithobius niger | reverse complement strand
GAGCAAGGCACGTAATTTAAAACAAATTATTCTGCAAAACGACATCCTGCAAAAATGGTGTTTGTCTATAAATGTCTGACCATTATCATGTTATAAATAAATATCCGGGTTTAAATGTTTTAAATGTTTCGTGTGCCTAAAATTTCGTGAACGGTATTTGGCGAAACGGGATTCGGCGAAACGGGATTGGCCCCTCAGGCAAAAGCTGTTAATATGTTTTCTTTTGGCGAAACGGGAAGTAACCCATCCAACAATACCCGTGGGCGCGGGCGCGGCCCCCCATCAGCTAGTAATTAATAATCTCATCCAATTGGTGGCAACACGAAGGGTTTGTCTAGAACTGTGCAGCACATATACCAATAATATTTGTTCCGCACGATCGGCAACAAGTTATGCCGAATACTCACTCACGGGTCAAATCGAAATGATAACAAACAAAAAAATTAGCTATAAATAAACAGACAAATAAGAAAAGAAAAAAAGTTAATGACAAAAAAACTGGATCATTTCTCATAGTCGGCCGAAACCTTTGGTTCTCCCAGTGATCTTTCGTCCTACCACAAGATATAAACCAAAAAAAAAAAACAATGGACGGAACTGTTGTAAGATAAATGGCAGGTCTGACTGGCCCCAGATGGTTATCACTAAAATAAGTAATTAACTGCGAACGGACTTCGTCGCGTTTAAATCTTTGCAGAAACGGGAACATTACGCAAGGTCCGCCATTGACCCGGTGGTGAAAGTGCATACGGCCTATAGCCAAGCCTGTATGCAAACGACTGCAAAGCCAGCGTGGAAAACTTGTTTGTTCTGTTTAAAAGTCGTTCATTTTCCACCTTCTCCTCCAGAACAATTAGATATGCCCTTCAAGTTTAGGAGCATATAAATAAATATCTTCACCTCAGTGACAAGACGTGCGGTTACGGCCATAAAATGAAAGATTATACCCGTAATAAATAACGCGCAGATTATTACGTTATGAAGACTTGTCATGCCTTAATCCCTCCTCCTCATCGACGTGATGGGGGTGCGGGGTCATATTTCTTGGTAATCAGCCTTAAACAAGTTGTAACGTGGCCCAATTTATTTAAAGAAGGTGTTTTGGTGTTTTTGAGTGGCTAGCTCGGTGTTTATACAGACAATACCAAATTCGGTTTAACTGGTGATAAATCAGGGCCGGATTAAATCTCGTAGAGGCCTGGTGCTTTAGATTTATTCTGGCCCTATTCTCCACCCCCCCCCCCCCAGGCCTACAAAAATGTTTTATTTTTTTGAACATTTTTTTGTAAACACACTATTTACCTTTACTTAAAATTTGTATTTAAAGGTGCTAAAAATTAATTAAGTGGTTTTCAGGAGTGGTACTAAAAAAATTGACACGAAAGGGCGGTGTGTTTTTACTCTTTATTCGAGATTTTTCAGATGCGTGCGATGGCTTTTTTTTTATTTAGCAAACAAAAAAAATTCAGTAGCCTCCATCTTGTTGTGGAGTACAATATCTGTGTTTTAACGCCAGGTTGAGTCACGTTCAGAACAAAAATAAAGCACAATTGACAACGTCTTTCTTTACAACCAAGTTTTTAAGTTGTGACATGCCTTAGATCCGTTTTGAGGCGATCATGTGAATGGAGCAAAGGGTCATCGTGGTCATCGGCTCCAGAAAGTGTTTGGTGAAAGAGGTGATGCGTGATCGGAATTATTATTTTTTTATACGATGTCATAAAAAACGTTTCATGCGCTAAGAAAAAAAAACCATGCGTGCGTTCCTGAGAACCACTTAATTATCTTTTAGCCCTCTAAAATATTTTATTTTTCCTATGACCATGAGGCACCCTTAAGGCCCTTTTCGGCCTGTGTCCCGGTGCTTCAGCACCCAAAGCACCCCCCTTAATCCGCCCCTTATCCTGGTTGCAGGGGTCGCAGCACAAAATCCCAAAACTTAGAAACAAAAGTAGGAACTGCTGCCAGAAAAAAAGTAGGAAATAATAGGAAAAATTGTTATCAAAAAGTAGGAAAAAAACTAGAATTTGTAGGCAATGTTACCAAAAAGTAGGAATAGACGGTAACTTTTGGGCTTTGAGAACGTATCCTGGAAGGAAATAAATTTTAGTGTTCTAACCTAAATGGTCCCAACCTAAATTGAAATCAGAAACCAAAATCTTATTTCTTGCAAGGACTTTTTTTTCTATTATTTGAAATGGGCCAAAACGTTTTATCAAACAAACTCCAATCCAGTTCTAACTTTTATTGCAGTGGACCCTGATTTTTCGAACACCGAATAACTGAACAGATCTGAAAGGCCCATTCCGCCTGCCTTATAACAGCCACGCAAAGATCGCCTCCGCGCCTGTTACCATCACCAAGGTCAACTGAAATAGTAGCTGCGTTCCTCACAGCAAGAAACGCAGCTACTATCTCAGTTGGCTTTGGGAATAGTATACGAAAGAGCATCAAATCATTAAAGATTGGGTCGTCACAAACCGGAATGATTTTCGTATTTTAACATCACGATTTATAATTTGTTAGACTAGTATATTATAATTTATCTTCGGCGATCTATTGGTATAGTTTATTTTAATTTTTACCGCAGTAGTCTTTTAGACTTTTGATCTCGTAGTAATTATTAGCAAACGATTAAAATTAGTACACGCGCACACACATGAAACTTAAAGGTTATTGCAGGCGCGCAAAGGATCCTGTAGACGTGAAGGATACAGCAAATGTAGTTCCCCAATATTCAACAGAAAATCTCGTAGACGCCATATTTTAAAACGGTTTTTTAGCAAGGGAAAGCCTAACGGTAAGTAAATAGAACTTTGGGGCCGTACTTGATGTGGAGGATCGAGGAAAATGGCGCTGGGAGGAATGTACCTTTAAGTTTCAGTCATATTTTAATGAAAGACTAGTCAATGAAACAACACTCTGGGAAAAAAGTAGGAAAAGTAGGAATGGAAAAAAATGTAGGAAACGTAGGAAAAAGGAAGAACAAGTTTTTCCCCACACGCTGGTAACACAAACTAACCATTTCGATCGCTTCGCTCACTCGACTGGCGTCGCTCCATCCTTCATACAGTTTATTCGATCCACCATCACAAAATCAATGCACCATAATTGCAGTTATTGCTCACAATATGTTCATTACATTACTTAGAATATCTGCAGCTCATATACGGTAAAAAGAGTTTGTTTTACTTTTGCAAAACTTTATTAAACATGGGAATCGCTCGCACTGCTCACTCAACCCGCGAACCTCCATGCTCCAAAAAACGCGTATGTATGACAATCTTTAAAAAACCTGCAGGCCTATTTTCTCCGTGAATCCAAGAAATTTTGAAATCTATAATTATGCCCTGCTGCTAATACAGAGTAAACTGCACACTCTGTTCGTCGTTTTAGCCCCCCCCCCCCCCCCACACCCCGCACTCTGGGTGGCCAGGTCGTGCGGCCACTGGTCGTTACGGCCAAAAAACATGGCGGCGTGCTGCGCGGCCACTTCCACTTTTCATTGATAATTCCCGATCACGTGGTGAAAAATTAACACGGAGCAAGTATGGTAATCCTGTGGTCGCATGCACCCCGCTATGATCCCCATGGCCGCCGTGACTGTCTGGCCGCCGCGGTCAAGTGCGCGTTGCTACATATACCATAAGCATTCTCATTGGCCGCGCGTTTGGCTGCCGTGTGCGCGGGGGCCCTTAGACTTACTTTTTTGGCAAGCACGTTTCTTTCTGGTTAGATCGAACTTTTACATCACGAACCAGTTTCCAGAGCAATTTTTCGATTATTTCAGAGTAAAAAAAAAAAAAAAAAAAAGTTACAGTGACGGAAGTAGGCCTATTAGAATCGTAATTTAATAATCTCTCATTTGGCGCTACTCTCACCTTTGTTTGTATAGGTGCCTTTCTTCCGGAGGAGTAAGTGTACAAAAACGCACGCACATAATAAGCGCATCATACCTTTTTTTAATGATGGAAACTGATGTGATTTGAAACTTGTTTATTAAAATAATAGGCTTTTTGTTTAACGCGGATGAATACAAAGAGAAACAACTAAAATGTGTAAACATACAGCTTTTCTCTGTGTTGAATTCCGCACTGTTTTCAAAATTATTGAGTGACACTCACTCTCAGCAGCATCACAGATTTTCGATAGACCAATTACTACTACATTTACTGTTACGTTTACTGCTACATTATCTGCTGAGAGTGTCAACAACTTTGAAAACAGTGCGTAATTCAACATCATAGAAATGTCTCCAGAATTTTAAAGTAAAAATGTGTACAGGGTGCCAAACATTGATAGGGCGCCCCCCGGTCCCCCGAGAAAACTAAGCATGATAGGGAAAAAATGAAAGTACCAGTTAGTAGCCCATTTTATTGTGGGTTTACACTCACAAGCTCAATATTCAGTGTTCACTCCATTGGCGTCGCGAACAGCTTGAAATCGACCAGGGTAGGAAGACGAAAGCGACTCAAAAAGCTCCGTATTGAGCTCCATTTTCTGAATGTTGACAATGTTAAAAAGAAAGGATGCTTTCCGAACCTCTAGCAACTCGATTTAGTCGTACTAAGATGGAGGAGGACATCAACGCTGTGCGTAGGGAAATGGAGATCAACGCATTATGTGGAGTGCGCTGCAGTGCAACATCTTCCAGGGGCCAGTCGCGTGTTTTTGTTTTTTATTTTTTTTATAGCTCCGCTCACAGGTTGCGTATGGACTTATGAATGGGCTTAAAATGTGCGTGGGGAGGAGCCCTACACTCTCACCACGTTTCACGGTGTTCACACTGCTGGTTTTGGAGTTATTACCAAATAACTGCGCAGCCGTAACCAACACGGAACTTTCTGAGTCACTTTTGCCTTCCTATGCCCTGCTCGCCTTCAAGCTGTTCGTGACGCCAGTGGAGTGAACACTGAATATTGAGCTTGTGAGTGTTAACCCACAATAAAATGTGCTACCTAACGTAATTTCATTACTTTTCTTATCATGCTTAGTTTACTCTAGGGAGGGGGTTCTATCATTGTTTGCCACCCCTTACACATTCGTTCTGCCGAGCTGCATACAGCATTTTACACAAAACAGTTGAGATTTACCAATTTTTGGTGTCATTGGCAATATATACCGTTGTTAGCAAAGTCTATTGAACTGATTAGCTTGCATGCGTTTATTTTGTAGTTTTTTTTTTCCTGAAAAGAAAAAAACGTTTGATCAAAAAGGGCTAAAATATAACTTCGGAAAAATGCGCGAGTTACTAAAACTGCCGTCGGGTTGGCACACTTGAAAACTGTACGTCGGACGGTGTTAGATTGGGTGTGAAGACATCATTAAAGTAATTCTAAAGCTTTCAGAACTTTTAGGCCTAATATTTAGCTGCCGTCTTAATTTTGTAAGCGACAACAGCAGAGAAATTAGGCCTGTTGCGTTCGAGCATATGCCTATTCATCCTTGCAACACGGAATTGAGAGTTCAGTCTCCATAGCAACCACGGGAATCTCGAAATTATTGTACGAAGCCATCGTTCTGTGTTGCAGAACACGTCGTCTGCTGTAAACTTTCGTTTTATGTAAACCGTTTCCTGGTGGCAGCGGCGATTTGAGGTTTCACATTTGGGATTTCCACTGATATAGTGTAAACACTAGTTCGGCAGCCACGTTGGGTGAATTCCTCCAGGCATTCTATTTCCAAATGAAACATAATATGTGAGTCGTTAACGAATACTGATGGTTTTTTTTTTAATTTCTATTTACCTGCTTTCCTCTGGTGGTTAAAATGCGGTAATCAAATGTCATTACTTTGTTGAGTTGCGTAGATAAAGATTGTTAAACGAAGCAAGCAGTTTGTATTAAAGACTGGCCTTGTGAGGAAACACAATACACTAGTCTGAGAAAGAAAGAAAAGACAACTGCCCCGGCTGGGACTCGAACCCAGGACATCCCGTTTTTACTAGCCGGGCGCTCTGTGTGTTGTGTTTCCTCACAAGGCCAGTCTTTAATGCAGACTGCTTGCTTCTTGTGATTTCTTTCTTTATTTAAAGATGTGTTAGTTACAGGGTAAGGAAGCAACGATGACTTATTTTAACGTTTTTTTAAAAAGTCCACTTGATTACCAGCAGCACACTGTATGCTTCGTCGGATTTCCTTAACTTTTCAGGATTCCAAATTTACAACGGCGAGTGTTAGTTCGAAATATTCGGAAAAAATCTTAATTTTTTGGATTATAATTGATCAATTTACGACAAATTTGAGATCTTTCGGGGCTATCTAGCAATGTTGCAAATTTCATAGCAATCTGCCCATTGGTTTGGGCTCTACCCAGACTACAAAAGTGCAACCAACCAACCGACCAACCAGCATTTTGCAATTCGGTGTCCGTTATAGCCTGTAACGTCCGCAGCCTATCTTGAGTTCTTCCCAGAACGAACACAGATGATCGATTGTACTTTTTTGGCCGCAGAGTGCCTTGTTAATACCCCAAGATGGTTACAAAAACAATGGCGGCCGTTGATTAAAGCCGCACCCTCCAGGAAGACGTAACCGCTCATAAAATACCTACAGGACTCAAGATACGCCGCGCACACTATAAGCTTCGCTATGCCAATTAGCTTGCGCCAAAGATAGACGATCATGATGATTACAAATGATAGGCGAACGTATGACATCCAATCTCATTAAAGAGGACGGAAAGCCAAACCGGCTTGTTAAGTGATAAATAAATAGAGATGCAAACCAATTTCCGTTGTTTTATTTTTTTGACTAAATGTCACACTGCCTGAGCGGGAGTTGTACCCTCGACCTTTGAGACCACCAAAGACCGAATTCCAACCACTAAGCCATACTGACACGGCATAAAGTACGGCTGTACTGCTAGATCGCGTCAGCAAGGCTTTAGAGGTAGGACTTCGGCCTCTGGCCTCAAAGATCGGCGGTTCAACTCCTACTCAGGTGGTCCGACATTTCAGTACAAAAGGCAACGGAAATAGGTTTGCGTCTGTTTTTATTAACCAATCGAAATGCAGTAAAAAAAAATGACATACGTGGGCATGTCGGCTTCAATTTGTTTGTTTTACTGCGTTTGGATTGGTAATAAATTGGTTAGTGCGACATAGCGCACTAACACCAAACGAAGTCTATTGTTTTGGAGGTCCAACCCAAAGGGTGAACTCCTGTTTCGCCATTAAAAAACGCAGATTAAAATCTTTTGGCTAAAGTGCAAATCCCGTTTTGCCAAATCCCGTTTCGCTAAAACTAATTTGACAAAATTTTAAGTACACGAAATTTAATACCTTATTTCTATGTAAGGGGGGATTTAAAAGGCAAACATTTAACAGAGACAAGCAGTGGTATAGAATAAGACCGATTGATTTATTTGCGTTTTGAAAAACTGACAGTACGGGCGGAAAAACGTGTACTTTAAATATTGTTTAGAATGCTTGGTCGTCATCAGGCCAATGCCAAGGTTCTGTTTTAAGAATAGTTAGCTGTACAGTTGATGGTTAACCTTTCCCAAAACTGGAATTCCCGTTTTGCAGAATCCCGTTTCGCAGAATCAAAATATTCTTCAAAAAATTTACCACTGCAGAAGTTAAAGATGCATGCCTAATTGGAAGGAATTTGTGATTAGTTGCGGTTTCTCATGTTATGTGTTTAGGCGCTGCGAGCGCGGCAGCGCGAGTGAGGCATGTAATTTAAAAAAAAAAAAATTCTGCAAAACGGGTGTTTGTCTATAAATGTTTGACCATTACACGGGAGTCATGTTTTAAATTTCGTGTGCCTAAAATTTCGTGAACGGTTTTTGGCGAAACAGGATTTGACGAAACGGGATTTCCCTTTAAAGCAAATTTAAGCTTTAATTCTGCTTTCTTTCCAACAAAATGGGATATGGCGAAATGAGATTTGGCAAAACGGGACGTAACCATCGAAAGACCCTGGTTCGTTCTCGGACTCATCATTGCACGTGAATTTTTTCCTCGTGATTGCTGCTCACTCGTCAAGCTTAGATGTTCACAAATTTGTCTTCATTGTGTTTCTTCATTCGAGTGTTACTGTGTGTACCTTTCCTGCTTGTTTGTTTTCAGTCGTTTCTTGTGACAACATCGCTGCTGTATCGCTGTTACAGGCAAGCAACTTTAACGCAACGAGGGCATTCCAGGGGAGGTGTGGGGGTCGGGGGAAGCGTGTCGCCCCCCTGCTGAGCTCCCGTTCGAACAAAACAATGGCATCGATCGAGCCGATCAGCGTAACCGAAGGGCTAATGAGGCGAAAAATGTGTTCCCACCAACGAAGCTTCGATCAGGGGTCAGAAGAGAAAGATAGGGAAATCTTTTTTTTTTTTTAAAGAGTCACGCAAACAAAATTTGGCGACTAATGCAATTCCTCAAAGCTGTCTAAATTGTCATAGAAGAGTAAAACGAAAAAAAAGAGTGCAGACGTGGTATGATAATGATTCCATAACAGTTCCATACTTCTGTACTAATATAGACGGTGTATTGCAATATAGTTTTGTCTTCTGGCGACGACACGGCAAGGCATGGATTACACAATGTGTAAGAAACAAAATAGTCAACATTGAAGACGGTCTTGTGATGACACTAATCTGAAAGAAAAAAAGACAACCAAACAACTAACCCGACTGGGACTCGAACCCAGCAGATTCTCACTCTACCACTGCGCAACCGGGGTGGATCCCTCCTGTATACAGTAGTCCTTGGGCCACAGAGCCTTATCGTTTCAGTGTGTAGAGAAAATTGCGTACCACCAGATCTTTGAACTAGTTTATAAAGCTATGTTGGCTGACTACAAAAATCTAATTATCTGGAAATAGAAGTTGTTTGTGTATGAATAGCGATAGAAATACGGTGGCACTCTTTTACGAATTGAGCATGAACTCAACGCGTGTGAACCTAGGCCAATTAGCCAATCAGCGATCGCAAAGAGCAAGCAAGAGCGAATCACTCTTCAAGGTCAGGCAAGATAGCTGCGCCAACAGATGGCTGCGCTCATGCCGAGACTCTATGCCGCTTATATTTTTTACGTTTCGTTTAATTCCCCCCCCCCCCCCCGTTATTGTTTAAGCATGACGTCAGAGAGCACACTGTCGGTGTACTGAGCCTTGTATATTGTGATTGTTAAAGAGAATATTTATTAAACAGTCAGGCGAATTGCAACAGCTAGCAACGCTTCATTGACAAGAAAATAAAATCCCTAAAATAAAATAAATAAAAATAAATGGAACGTGCCTAAAAGGGCTACTTGGAATACCTAGTAAATTTTCATGAATCCATGTTACGACACATTTTCTTAATGATTTATTCTTGTAATTTGTTGGCTACGATTGTGTACAAATTGTAGCCTACCGATATACCCCGTCCAATTAAACCAATTAAACGTTAAAAACTGTCCCTAGGTAATAAACTCCATTGGCCTTGAAGTTATGCGATTTGTTCCCAGTGGCAAACCCTGGGGGGGGGGGAGGCATTCCTTCCTCTCACCCTCACCAAGATCCGAAGTTACGCGTCAAGTTTGGCAAAAGTAAATGTAATCATTTAAACTGTTTTAAAGGCAATAAAGCTGCTGCACATAAGTTAGCTGAATTTCTCGAAGAGCACTCTGAATTCTAAATTTCTTTAACTCACCCCCTCCTTCTTCTCCAACAAAATCCAGGCTTTGCCATTGTTTGCTCCCAATGGGGTTACGTTGTGTAAGTCTTATAATGTTGTGAATTAAAACGGTTACAATACAGCCTATAGCTAAGCTATTTCCGTAAAATACGTTATGCTTAAAGTTTAGCTTTTTAGGTCATGTTAATGAATTATTAATGCACTTGCTCCTTGCCATAGTCATTTTACTTTCTGCAGTAAAGCCCAGTGTGTGGCATATAGACGGATGTGCGCTGGGCTTCACTGCAGTTCCCGGATGCTACGACGGGTGTTTATTTACGCCTTCTCACGGCAATATTTCATTTATTTTGCTCGCATCTTTATTTACTAACTTTTTCTACTGAATGGACTTCTTGTCTTGTCTGCAACAACTTATTAGAAGTAATATTTTATTAGTTGAAGTGCACAATTTAGCATGTGTCACTGTTACCGTGTAACAAGCTGCTGTAGGAGCAGTTGACACGTTACAGACAAGATATATTTACAACATGCTCCCTATATCATGTACTAACACGGGTTAAAATATCTCGTGGTACAAAATTTTCTCCACAAAATTTTGTTTTAAGGCTTTATACAGAGAGTGGCCCAAGGACTACAGGCTCCGCGTGGCTTAAAAGCTATTCAACGTTTGTCGAAGGTGACCTAAAGCCGCGTCCTCACATGATCCGAATACCGCGCTTTAAGGTCCCGACATTCACACCATGCAAAAACAAAAAAATCCGATACCTGTCTTTCCATACCCCGTCCACACTGCACTCCTGCATCACGGCCAGGGCCCGAACTTTATACCGATTTCGTATTAGTAAATTCAAGCGGCCAGGCCGGACTAAGGCAGGCCGGCCAGTGCCAATCGGGGCCAATGCTGGTCCGGCCGGCCCGCATTCGCGTTGGTTAATTCCACGGCTCACTGATCACTATTTACAGCACCGCCACGTGTTGGTTTTTCATACTTGACACGTTTCACTTTCTGCCGCTACATTGCAGCACCATTCATAAACCATTCTGATTTAAGCGGCGCCGGCCGGCTCCGTCCTAATTTGATTTCGCGTTGGTAAATAAAGCGGTCTTGGCCGTCTTGGCGGTCTTGGCTCTCGAAATACCGGCCCGAGCCTAGGTCGGCCCAATTTTGCATTGGTTAATAAAACGGTGCCCAGCCCTCCTTGGGTATTCTCCCTCCTTATCGGTATTCTCCCTTCTTTTTAGGTCGTAATTGTTTGTTAACTCATGCCGTCAAAACGTTTCCCTAAAGCGTGGGCCCATATACACTGACTGCCTCCTGATCGACATACCATGACCGCGTCTACACTGAAACACGTGGTCGGGGTCGGGTCTGAAATCCCGCTTTCGATCAAGGACTTGGTCCAGACCCAAGACCGGACCCAGAGTGGACGGGCCGCCGGACCGATCTTTTTCGCAAGTGTGGACGCCGCTTACGATTCACAAACATACAAGGAGGGAAAGCAATTTTATTATCAGACGTGTAGGTATAGGGCAAGAGGGATTCCACTCGTGATTTTGTTATATGGCTCAGTACTTAGAGAAAAATTATTTCGCATCCGGGGATTATTTTGGTCTTCCTACGTATCTAAAGATTCTTTAATAAATATTCACTAATGCGAATTATAGGCCTAATTATATATTCAGATGTAGGCCTATTCACAGAAGCGCACGTCGAAATGAAGAACAAACAGCCCATGCAAAATGAGTTAAATCCAAAATTTATTATTTAGTAAAAAAGGCCAAATTTCTACCCAAGCAAAGGTACTACAGCCTACAAACAGAACGGAAAGCCGACGGCTCAGGAGTCAAATAAATACAGATGCAAACCTATTTACGTTACCTTTTGGACTTACATGCCAGACTGACTAAGCGGGGAATAGGACCTTTGGAACCAAGGGCCGAGGTCCTACCGCTGAGTCATACTTTAGGCTGTGTCAGTATGGCTCAGCGGTAGGACCTCGGCCTTTGGGTTCAAAGGTCCTGGGTTCGATTCCCCGCTCAGGCAGTCTGACATATAAGTCCAAAAGGCAACGTTAATAGGTTTGCATCTGTATTTATAGCCTACAAAGATACGATTGTTCACAAATGTACCTCTAGGGAAAGTGATTACAAAACAAAACAAAAATTTCTTAACTTTTGTAAAATGCATGCTATGAATCAGTGTGAAGAATGGATTTAACTTATTCTGAAAGTCCAATGGGATTCCTATACTAAAATCTGAACTAAGAGGCGTGTGGTGTCAGAGGGAAAGGTGTTTAGTATCATTTGCACAGTCCAGAAATGCTAAAAAATAATTTTCGATTTTTTTGCGGTTTTTTTGGGGTAAGTCGTGTGATTTAACTTTGTTCAAAACGGTGCTCGTGATTTAACTTGAATCTTGCTTGGTTTGCAAAAGGGAAGTTTTTACTTTTTTTGAACAGGTAGAAATGTTTGTGGTTTCCATACTAAAAAAAAAAAAAAATGTAGAAAGCCATCTAAAGCTCGTAGCACACTACTCCGTTCCGTTCCATCACGTCACGACGCAGGCCATCAAATTTAAATTTGGATTAAAAACATGTAAAATTAGAGGAGCCGCGTATACTGCTCCGTCCCGTTCCGTGACGACCCGTCGGCTGACGGACGGAATTGTCGAGACAGAATCCTTTCAGTCTAAAACTGATGGCATCGGGGAAGTGTACGCACCTGTCGTCAGTCGTCGTCCGTCACGCGCCTGCACACAACGTCTTTCCCTTACTAAATACAGATGCGAACCCATTTCAGTTGCCTTCTGGACTTAAATGCCATCATGCCCGAGCGATGAGAATTAATCCCTAATTCACTACGACTTTATATTCGATTACCTATACTCAAGGTCACTACAAGTCCTTCTTCATTTGCATAGGCACTTTGGGCGCGATCAAATTTAAAAGTTCAGTAGAGCCAACTGAAGAGATTAGTGACGGAAGCAATGTGCGCTGGACCATCCGTTGCCGTAGTCGTCGGATCGGAACGGGACAGAACGGAACGGAACGGAGTGGTGTGCTGCGATTTAACTTGTTTTGCACACAAGCTCTTCACATGTAGCGACATCCAGTAGAGTGCCGTGCAGGTAAGGCTACTCCCAAGCACAGGGAAAAATCGTCCACGTCTAAACTGTCCTCTACGCAACTCTTGTTGCCGCTGAGGTAGGGGCGTACTGGCCATAAGGAAAAACTGGAAAGTTCCCTAATGGTGAGGGCCTATTGGTCCTTCTTAATGCAAAGTTACACTCTTATAGTCAACAGATCTATGCACACTTTCAAACTGTCTTTAATGGTCCTTGTTTCCAAACTTGAAATTGACACATTAAATGGCGTTGTTGTGTGCCCGTTTTTACTACACGAACCTCTTTACTCGTAGAGAAGCATTAGAAATTATGGTGGTAAGCTAAGACTCTTACCCATAAGCAGTGTTGCCAGATACACAGATATGTCAGTATGTCTGTAATCAGTATGTCTACAGATTTTCACGAATTTTCCAGACCAAAAGATTTTTTTTTACTTAAATTCATTAAAATCTACAGATTTAACCATTAAACGTAAAACTCATTAAAATCTACAGATTGGCCTTAATTTTAAATGACTGGTGGCAGTACCTGAGCAAGAGGGATGACGATAGTGATGATGACGTTAGAGATTATGCCCCAACTGGTCGTTGGAACTGGACGGTAAGAAAAGTTAATATCAGTGTTAACTTGCATTTTTTTTTACTCAAGGAAATGCTTAAGTGCATGATTCTTGTAAAGGTCTCCCCACAACATACTTATGTGCTGACCCAACGCAGCGTCATGTATATAAAGATCAGTGGTTAAAATATTTTTTTCTTCTTTTTATAATAACTATGCATCACAAAAGAACGGTTAAATCATCTGATCTACCCCAAAACAAAACTTGTTAAGGATTCCTGCCAAGCTTTTCGGCCGTGTGAAGTCGTGATATCAAACGCCAAGCTCTTTCGCCAAGCTAATCCCACCGAGTAATAGTTCGAAGGTTAAATGAAATTTATGAAAATTGCTTACAGCGCAATTTTCAATTATTTCATTTAACGTTTGAAGTATAAGTCAGTGGGATTAGCTCGGCGAAAGAGCTTGGCGTTTAATATCACGACTTCACACGACCGAAAAGCTTGGCGGGAATCCTTAACAAGCTTTGTTTTGGGATAGATATCAGTAATTTTTGGTACAAATTGATGAAATCCATTTTGAAATGCCAATCTAGTTTTCTGGTCCATTTTTTTTCTTCTTTTTTTTGGTTTCGTTAGATTTTGAGGACAGCAGTCACCTTTTTTTATCTCCTTGCAAACGCATGAATTTCTTTAATTGTCAGTTTGGCATTGTTGCATAAAAACAATGTTTAAAACAATGTAAAACAATCAGTTTGGTCGTTTGGAGCTCCCTAATCCCTGAACCACTTGACCAATTAGGAAGGTCCATATGAGAAGGGCACATCTCCAGAGCAATACCTGTAAAATGAGCTAAGAACCAGCTTTATTCACCGCATGGAAGAATTTATTTTCGTGACACAAAAAAAAGCGTTAGTAGTAGTAAGAATTAGGCAAATATCACGTCGTTTTTTCAACAAGAAAACGTTAAGCTATGGGTCTAACACGACTTTTTTGTTGTCAGGCGACCAAAGTCTCCCGAACAAACAAGTTTCAGCCTTTTCTGTCGCATTGTTACTTATCCTCACATGCCTGAAACTCCCTTTACTGTAAAGACACGTGTCTAGTGGTCGCCATGCTCATATATACATATTATCTGGATGTTATCATTTTAACTTGGCGGGCGAGACACCAGCGTGTGTCTTGATATGAGGACAGCAAAATTCAGCTCATTGACGACGGCACCCTCTGGCAGCAATCGTTGAAAGTTGGTACGAGTTTCACCCAGTTCAGGGCTCTACTATACAGTACCGGCCGGATCTTGGATGAAAAATAGCATACGGGACTGGGTTGGACAAAATGGTAGCCGAAAGCGCCGCTGATGAGATTGGATTTGTCTTGTTGCAGCATTTTGTCAACCGGGGGCGACACCCTCTGTAAAAAAAAATGCTGCCTTCCTTGAAACACGTTTTGGATAAACAAACATATTGTTATTTACTGAAGATCTAAGTGTAGGCGAAAAATTTCATAGCTTTGTGGTAAAAAAAAATACGGAAATTTATTTATTTGTATCTGTAATACATTTTCCAGGTGGCTACTGGGATTAAGTTAGTGAATTACGAAGCTCTTTTGTCAGTTGCTCTATTTGGTAGTAGAGGGCGGGACTCGATTCTACACAAAAAATTCACCGATGCGATTTGCTCAGCGAATTCCCGAACAGACCTCGAAGAAATGAAATGGTTCCACTCGTGGCGTCCATTTTGTCTACCCCCTAATATTGTTGCAGGTCGGGCTGGAGAGTTTATTGGCGTTACCTGTATATTGCACCCTGCTCAATTACCATTGGTGTATGGGGTTGAATCTGCCCGCCAATGGTCTTCAGCCATTAATTCGAAGACGTGACACACGTGCGTTTAAGTGTCGTTTTGTGTGTCATGTATTTTGTTTTGTTTTTCTCCTTGAGTAATCTGTCCAATTACAGATAATAAATATCATTAACAGCGTAAGCGGGCAAGGTAGCATCGTAAGCGACAGCAGCAGCAACGCGCAGAATCAGTACATGAGGCGCCTATTATGTTATCTGTTATGATGACCATTGCCTACTTCCTCAAAGCCACCTGAGAAAGAGTTCGTGAGCAGCAGCTTCAGAGATCCGGGTAAAGGGGTAAATGTCTTCCTTAAACAACTTAGCAGCTAGTCTGATTAAATGTGGCTATCCACCGAATGACAGGTTGCATCATCTAGCGCCGTCTACCATTATTTAGTTCTATTTAGCATTTGATTTCAACAAGCGAAGGAATGCCCAAAGAAATGTCTTTTTACACAATAAACAAGCCGCTTGTCACCTTAAATATTGAGTGTAAAGTTGGTGCATCCACGTGCACCAGGGAGCAAGCGGTCAAGGTTAACGATGTCACTGTCGCTAGATGGCGCCCATCTAACGATTCAAAATCTGCATTTCAAAACGGTCAATATATTTTTTTTAAAGCGCCCGTCATTACGTTAGGCTTAACTTTACCGATTGCTCCCTAGTGAATACACCAACTTTCCACTGAATAATAAAAGTGGCACGTGGCTTGTTTGTTTCATAAAAAGAAATTTATTTTTGTGTTCCTTCACTTGAGGAAAGCAAGAGCTAGACAGAACGAGATGGTGGTAAATGGTCATCGATGCTGTAGCTAGTCATTTGGTGGCAATGGCCCTTTAATTTTTAGAATTCGCGAAACCCTTTGATCCAATTTTATTGGATTACTAGAGGAAGCCCGTGCTATGCACGGGGCCGGTCATGAATTAAGTTTACGGACACATTTCCCGGGACATTTTCCCTGGCACTGTCCCCGACGACTTGTAGGATTGATCGACCACTCATGCCTGCCTCCTGTTTGCATGCAGGTAGAATGGGAGAGCGCATTTGCAATGCGGGCACGAGGAGGGGAGAAGTGATTGTTCGGCCCGGCGACTTGTCAGATTGAACCTTTATTGAGTTGATCGACCACTCATGCCTGCCTCCTGTTTCTATGCAGGTAGAGTGGGAGAGTGCATTTTCAGTGCATGCGCGAGGAGGGGAGAAGTGGTTTTCCTTTAGGCTTTCCTTTTAGCTGGCCTCCGATATTGTAATAAAGAATATGCGAAAATAAGTCCTCAAATTAATACGGCTATAGACTGCACGTAGTAAATTTGAAATGAATCGGAAAAATGGCTTCCAAGTTTACCGCGGATACTGACAGAAATCTGGACAGGATGAGAAGCTGCTTTGTTGTGCTTAGCACCGCACGTCTCTAAAATACCTAAGCAATAGAGAAGGTTCCCTAACATTTTAACATTCACAAATAATATTTCAAACCATCCCTCTCATATGGACTTTTCCTATTTTTTCGCGTTAATTTTCTATTGCGCATGAATCAAACTACCAATGTTGTAGTAATTTTTTATGGTAACTACTTATGAATCGGTCATAATTCGTGTCTGGTAGAAGGGAGGGGGGGGGTCGAGGAATTAAAAATGGGACATGCACATTTCCGATGACGCTTCCTCTTCCAAGACCCTGAAATAAATGACCCATCCCCACCGTATATCTACTTAGCTACTTATTGTATGCTTTTCAGGTTAAGTATAGATGATTTCCTCTGGACTAATTCGAAAATGGTTTTTCACATGAACAGGTTTCCAATTATTGCTTCCTTAGAAATTTTGACTTCAGAAAGTGCCATTTTTTATGCGTAGATATGTAATTTTCCTTTATTTGCTCAGTTTCTTTTGCGAACCTCCCTCCTCCTTAATACTGCCTAAAAAATATATGACCCCTCCACGACAGAACTCTAAAGTTCCTTAACATCCCCCCCCCCGCCCCCACGGGAGAAATAAGTAAGTAAGTAAGTAAGTTTGTTACAATAAACAATTGCAGTATAACAATACAGTAAGTGCCCACATCCCACAAGAGCTGATGCCCGCGTGTGGCATGTAGGGTACCATACAATAAATTATAAAACAAAACATTGTATAAAAAGAAAAAGTCGCTACAAAACTTTAGTTACAACATGTAATTAATAATAGAATTATTTAACATAAACATAAAACGAATTATAAAATAATGGGAAGGTAATGGATAGACAAGGTAAGACATACTTATTGCGACAAAAAGTTTAGCTTACAATTTTGAATAACTTTTCTATAGAGTCAGTACTTAAGCCCAGTAGCCATTTATACAAGGATTTTTGGAATGAATAAATCTCAACAATTTCTTTTAAGTTGTTTGGTATACTATTGCATAGCTTGCTGCCAAGGAAATAGCTGCATTTATGTAATCTTTCTTTATTTACTTTAAATAAACTGTAGGGGAATAAATAGTGCGTCTGGGAGCCGCCCCAATGGAAACCCCACAGTTTAGGGACAAGCTCTGAAACGTGCCGTGGTGGTAGTCTAGGGGTTGCAGGAATTCCAAATTTACCTTAACTGATGGATCAAGGCTAGAAGTCGTGGTTCAGTTTTGGTGTTGGTTTAATTTAACATTTGAGCGATAGTGTGCTCTGGCTCGCCTGAAATTCTTGGGCGACACTAACCTCGGCTTAAGGCCTTAAATGGAACGTCAACGGCATTAGGCTTACTTGGGGAAATTTAGATTTATAAGTTTCTGGTAAATTTGGTTAAGTTGATGACTGCTAAACTAAGTAGCAACGGGGTTGCAGTTGTGAACTAGCAACAGGATGGGTCAAGTTTGAATTTAAGTTGGGGATAGAGGAAATTGGGGAAAAATTCTAATGTTAGGGCTGAAATTACCTTTTGATGCGGGGAGTTGGAGAGTTGGAGGCGGAATGGAATTTTAGGTTAATAGCTAATTGTTAGGAGCACCCGGCGGATGATCAAGCGAGCTCGAGCGTTACAATTGAATGCATTACGTACAGACAAATCAGTGTTATGTTTTGTTACAACAATTGATCAAATATTGATTATTTCAACTAACAATATTGGGTGGGTGACCGCCTGGGAATCTAGCTGTTGCAGACATTGGGCTTTATGGCTTCGGGCAGATGACCAGGAGTGGTTAACGCTCGTTAAACCCTTTAAACCCTTTTGAGTATTAATTTTGACAATGGCACATTACAATTTGACGTCAGGTGTACTTCGGGCTTGGGAGATTTCACAAATGACGTCAGTTGTGACCTTGCTGGGGTGGTAAAATTCCAACGTTGAAATCCGGAATTAAACTCGCAACATAGGCTGCATAACGTAGTTGTTCGATTCACTCCTAGTGTGGTAGTTCGTTAATAAACGAGTTGTAGCATGAGTATTATTCCTCCGAAAACGAATTATAACTCGATACACTTATAAATGGCGAACTGGCAGAATACCTAGCTGCTGAAAAATAGGTAGCGAATGTTCATTTTGTTTTTTGAATGTCATTACTCTGACGATCTTTTTTTGAAGCATAACAACTGGAGCAACAGCGTTCATATACGTTCCACCCCAGCATGTAACACCCCAGCGTGTGACCGGTCCCTAAGCCCAGCGACGACAGACGAACTCCCTGAGTACCCGAGTGAGCAGAGCACAGCCGAATTTCGATTGGCATCTCTTGGGTGTACTTATGGACTGAATGGAGGAAGGAGTTAATTGTCCCTTTACGACAAGAATTCCGTTTTTTTTTTGTTAGTTTGTCAGGTTTTCCAACTCGTTTTACGCGGGTCGTCATTCCCAGCATGCAGCGAGAAGATTCATCATTCTCCATCTCGAAAGAACAAAAACAAATTTGCATATTTCACGAGTTCGCTTAATTCGCGAGCAGCGGGTGGGTGGGTAGTAGGGAGGAAGACTGTAGTGCCAAATAACCAGTAATTCGGAGCGCGAATCCCCCGCCGCGAGAATTGACGTCGTTTCGAGGAAAATACGTGTCTCCGATTTTTGTCCTCTTCACGGTTACGACTTTTTAAAAGAAAAAGAGCTGGCCGTCCTGCCGCGTCCCGTCCCATCCGTCATAACAAGATTTGGTCTTAAGTTCGTGTTGCCTCGTGTCACCGCGTGACGAATGGGGGCACCTCTAGCCCTCCCATCCTCTTGTAGCGCGAGCTGGGAGGGAGTTGGCAGCAGCTAAGTTGAGGGGTCAAGTGGCGCCCCCGTTCGACGCAAACGAGCAGCAAGTACAACTTCCCTTTGCCTCCGTCCGGTCCGTCCGTCGTGATGATGAGTGGCGAACGTGCAACCCCGGATGTTAAAACGTAAAAGACAAGACCACCCACGATCAGGTCCTCGTACAAAACCTTTTTGGTGCCTCCTACCACCCAGACAACAAAACGAAAATGTCCTTGTTTGAAAAGAAAGGAAGAAGCTAGCCTGCCTTGCCCATTACGCCGATGGTTGTTGCATAATAAGCGTGTGGCAGTTCGTGGTGTGAGAGTCATCCATTATCTTTCTAGCTGGGACAGCTTTGGTCAATCGGTTACTTTTGTCTCTCGTCCATCCTATATGACCAACCCAGGACTGAATCACCTTGCCCACTTACTCATCCTCTACAACGTACGACTGATTCAACAATTGCTGACGTAGTTTCAACCATGCTCTTTTAGCTAGAGACGACTGTAAAGTGGTTAAAGGTGGACTTGCGCCAACTGAAATCTATCGTCAGGGCCGTAACTATCTTTTCCGGGAGATGGGGGGGGGGGGGGGTGGGGGGGAGCGCAATATGCTTGTGACATTTCTTAGGGATCCGCAAAAATAAACGATGATCAAATGAACAGTAGAGGAAGATCTTTAAAACAAACAAAAATCATTTAGGGGGGAATGGCGAAAAACCCTTTCCCATGACCTAAATTAACTTTTGGAGGCTCCAGAACAATCCTGCGTACCTGGTGTTAACCATACCGGACTTTAAGCAGTTTCAAGTCAGGGCGCGTTTACGCAACCACTCGCTTTTGCATTCTCGCAGCCAGAAGCTAGAAATCACCTCAAATTCCAACATGGCGGCCGTTTTATGTCTGCCGCCTCGCAAGGAAAACGGCAAATAACGTGAGTTCAGAAGCGTTTGGGAAAATTATTTCGTCATGAGGAATTCTTTATATTATTGGCACGCACTATAAGACTGCAAGTATTTACTCAAACGATGTCGGATTTAGCTAATCCATTTAGCGTTGTTGTCATGACAATGTCACCTTTGCCATTGCGATTGAGTTCTACGCGCCCTCACCCTGACAAAACTAGGAGGGAAGTATTTACTTATATTTTGAAAAAAAATTGCACACACGAAGTCTGATAAAGTCTGATTGCCTTCATTCTCGTTATCTCCGTATTAGGACGATGACGTAACCTTCGGGAATCGTTGGGCGTTTACGGAAACACGAAGCTGCTTTTCGTCAAGATTCGGAGGTTTACGTTTTAACTTGGTTTATGAGCGGCACAAAAATAAGGTATAGGCCTACTAAATACGAAATACCAACGCCGAAGCAAACGAAATTACAGGTAGGATGACAGAATGCGATGGGGAGCAGCTACTATATAGTCGCCACGCCAAATAGAGGAAAAATTCGTAAACATCAAAAATCGAAATTAATTCGTAAATCGAAATTCGAAACCGTAATCCTGAATCGAAATCGTAACTGGAAATGATCGAAGTTACTTCGAAGAATCGTTTTGCGGAAAGAAAACAAAAATAAAAAGGACAATTTGTGCGTTACAGCACTCAACTCCTTTCCACTGCAGAAAATTTCTCACGACCTTTCGTTTCGGGAAATTAAATCTGGAAAGGAATTTCGTGGTAAAAAGCGAAAATTATCGATTTCTCGAAGCCCTCGGGGTATTATGGCTGAAAATGCACTGGAAAAGTGAGTTGCCTTCGTTCATTTAAAGATCTCACTCGTTCTAAGTGCGTTTGCCAAGAGTTGGAAGACAGGGGATAAAGGGTGCGTTTATAGGAGCACAATTGTTGTCCGCACGCTAAGGAGTATATCAGTACAATTGTGGTATTCAACTGGATGGCGCCAAGTATAGTTAGGCGTATTTTTCTGTGATTAGGGCCGGAGAAGGGAGGGGTGGGGCGCTATTCATAGCTTTTTGCGTGTTGGTTTTTCATTGGCTGTTGATTTTGCTGTGTCCACTGATGTCACAATGCAGCTCAAGGATTTTTTAATGGCTTACGCACATGCGCACAAGTTATACCCGTGTGCACACTTCCAGTGACGTCACTTAAAATGAGCTATTGAATGACCAACCTTCCTGTATACTATAGCGTTCCATCGATCTTGACTAAGACTTTCCTGTTGGGTTTCAGATACTGCAATGTTGCTGTACTGTTTAGTCCACGTGGAACCTTACTGCTGTATCCAACCATTATACACGTAAATACAATTAAAGCCAGAAACCAAATTTTCAAACTTTTTATGCCCAAACAAACGAAGAATAGTGTAGGGCTACACACTCGACTACTTTCTTGGCCAAATTTCTTCAGTGTTCATCAAGTCACGTCGTCTACTTTGCATTCATCACCTTACTGATGATGCATATATCATTTTTCAAGATTTGAGCACTTATCCAGTCATGGAATTTCATTATTACTTTCCAGGACATATCCAAGTCTTCCAGCACTCGCACGAACCCTGAATTACCAGTAGAGCTGTGCTAAGCGCACTAAGACGATTAGTTCTTAAACATTTTCCAGTGATGTCGTTTAGCCAAGCAGAATGCACCAATCATTAGCTGATTTATCGTGTGCAAAAGTACAAATGGTTAAAATATTTGAATACAGCAGTAAGGTTTCACGTGGACTAAACAGTACAGCAACACTGCAGTATCTGAAACCTTACAGGAAAGTTTATTTGTGTTCTTTTGCTGTTTTGACTTAGAATCAGTTAAACCTTACTTTAAGCATCAAACGAGTTCGTTTTTGTTTTCTAATTTGAGTAATGGCCTCTACACATGCGAGTAATTACGCCTACGATTTGCGTTGGCGATTATTTACTCAGCAATATTATTTAATTTATTTATTTATTGACATTTATTTAGTTGTGTCCCGAAGTCTCACAGAGAAACTTGCACGGGTTTCTTCAAAATATGAATTGCTAATTAACAACAAGCAAATAAACCATTCTCTTAATTCTTAGCTTAATTCGACCAAGGCAATTGAAAGTGTGAAGTTGCACAGATAAGCTGGTTAAAAATTGTTGGTAGTACTTAAAAACTTCAACGTCTTGTTCCGTGACTGTTTTTTTTTATTTACCAAAGGAATTTCGTATTCAATGGTTCCATCACTCAGATAACTTTTATTTAAAACATCCACTATATTTTAGTCTTTAGACCGAGTTAGGTCTAGTGTGCGAAGCAATTTTCCCTGGAGCACCGTAGCTAAGAATTCTGCCCCCCCCCCCCCCCCCCCCCAAAAAAACGGGGGGGGGGGGTGGACCTATGTTATTGCGGGGTGAATTCAAAAATGTTTAGCAACATTTATCAGTGCCACAAATTTGTGGTTGGCTACATTGTTATCATTTTTCATGAAATATACAATGAAAATTTTTTAATTTTTGCATTTTTTTTTGGGGGGGGGGTACAGTAAAGGTAAAGGTTTGCTTGGCCAAGCATTACTTTAAATTCGAGTTGTAAATCTTACTACAGACACTCCACAACTACACGGTTTAATTAGCCTGCTACCCATGTGTAGCGTTTCGACAGAAATGAGAAACCTCTATAAGGTGGAAGTTGTCCGATACGATTGGCTCGGCAAAGTTGTTAATTATTGTTAAGCAAACAATAATTTCGTTATTTTCTATTCTTTTTTTTTTTTTTTTTCATGTTGCTAGGTATGGTTCGTTGGAACTAAGGACGCGGATTGTTATTTTTTGTTTGTTTTAGTTTTGCTGGCCAGTTCACCAAATTTTGCGATGACTCGTTAGAGGAATCAGCTGGCGCTGCACTCAGTTTGGCTGCCGGCATAATGAATGACAGACGGGACCGGACTGGCTCAATTCTTATGCCAGGGCTCATAGCATTTTGACCTACCAAATTAACATTTTAGCCCACCAAATAAATTTAAAAAAAATTGCTCCACCAAATTAGTTTTTCCGTAAATTTACATGCACCCACCCCCCACTCTCTCTATGCAACATCCAGTTGACTCGGTCATTGCAAGATTAAGCACATTAGTACGAGGCGCCGTTTGGGACGTAATTAAGTTGCCTAAAATATATATAATGTGGCGAATATATACAATATTTTGCGCGTGTGTAGACACACACTAGTGTGTCGCGCCAAGTTAGGCAACAAACATCACAACGAACATCACATCAATTCAACGGTCGAGGTTGTAAACCGTCGTAGCGCGACGCTAGAGCGTCAGCGTCTTATATTCTGAAGCATGGTTGGGCACATTTCAGGTACTTGGGGAAAAATAATAATGCGGTACAAAGGCTTAAATTATTCATCGATACCGAGATGACGGGAAGGTTTCCAGCTATGAAATTGGACGAATGGGTGCAGTACAATGCGAACTGCGTACCTTTAAGGGCGTGTTTACGCAACAAGTCATTCTCGCTCGCCGAATGCTATTTACTTGTCAACCGTTGTTTATTTATGATTAGTTTCCCCGTTGCTACTAAATGAATGAGGTAATAGATAACAAATTGTATGTATTATAAATAACAACACTGATAAAGAACAAAGAGCTACAGTAATTTTGAACATTGCTATAAGATTGTTGTCATTTCACGCTATTTCTAAAATTTGCTATTCTTCCTCATAGTACAGCTTCTAGCAATGATCAAACGTCGGTAGAATAAATAGCTTCTCGCAGCGAGAATTCAAAATCCAACATGGCGTCCATTTCATGGCTATCGGATCGAAGACACCCATCGAATGCCGGCATACAAAAAACAGTCTGTCGTGTTGTACTCAAAAATTGTTTTCTTGATTTCATAAATCGATGCTGTCATGTTGCAAGCATCGTACGCCGTGTCACGAGGCACGAGGAGAAAATTTGCGTCTGAGTCGTTGCCATGGTTACTAATACGCATAGACAACGCGAAAGCCACATACTCCGGTAAAGGCGAGAATCATCCATCAGATTTAGTATTGATCAAGTAAAAGCTAGCGAGCGAGAAAACTGTCGTTGGTAAACGATCCCTTATAGTTTGGAGCCTGGGAGCGTAACGGGGATGGCGTGGTAGGGCGCGTAAGTACGAAAATATTGTTATAACTATTGTTAGTATTGTCGGCATCGTCTCTCATTGGACGGGCAAAGTTCGGACAATGAGAACGTGCATACTGACGTGCGTGCCTAGACACACACTAGTGCATCACGATAAATCTAAACAACGTTGCAAAGAAATTGTATTCACGTCCAATTCACGAAAAATAAACCAACTGTAAAAACAAAGCAAAATAAACAAAGCCAAAAACTAGTATAAACAAAGTAGTATAAAGTAGTTAAACAAACTAGTATAAACAAAGCCAGAAAAGGCCCTTCAAAGGAGTGATATCAACACAATTTTGAAAAAAAACGTAAAAATAAAAATAAATAAAAACGTTTAAATATTGTGGTAATTTGCTTACACCATGACAGAAGTAGGAATTAATTACATCTGTGCATTACAATAAAACCTAACAATTTGAAGAAATTCATTCGAAGAAATTAGTTTTAAGCTCGTAGCATAGGTTAAAATGGGTTATGAAAACATGAAGTGTTTTTGGCACACCAAATGGACATAGACGCGATCAGGGAGGGGGATGGGGGGGGGGGAGACGAGGATGCTACCAGGGAGACAGCTCTGTACTTGACTTCAGTGCCGCAACTAGCCTTTTTCAAAAGGGGGATGTGCAAGAGTAAAATGTAGGATGTATTTTATAATAAAATTTAAAATGTATTTTATAGTAGTCGTTGCAAAAATCGGGGTCCCTTTGTCTGTTGGGGGCCGGGTGACTCGCACCCTTTGCACCCCCTTAATTACGGCACTGCTTGACGTCACTGCTTGAAGCCATTTATGTTAGCCAAACAGACCTTGTAATGCCAGCTAATGTCAGGATATTACTGCCAATAGGAAGTCAATGGTAAATTATTACAATTTAACGAGAAGCATACGGAAGCCGATTTTCTCCCCCCCCCCTCCCCCTTCCCCGCTTTTCCATAAATGTGGCTGACTTGGAGTATTGGTCCCAGCAAGTATTTTAGAATATAGCTCTCACAAGTTCCTTCTTGTTGTATAGGCTAAAGATGGTCGACTGAGTATAGAAGCTTCTGTCTTCGCTTCCCGGAAGCATTGCAGTCGTTGTTCAAAATAGTCATAACTTATTTGAAATAAGTCATGGCTCATTTGAAAAAAAAATCATGATTTTTTCAAGATTATTAGGACTTATGGAGGTTTGATATACTCCCAGCCAACGCCATGATTCCAGAAGGCGAGAGGGACAATTTTGCTAGGTAAATCCAATCGAAAACTCCCAGGATCTTTCACATACCTCAATCGACATAAGCGCGAAGAGACATCACAGGGAACTTCTCTTCCCGATAACGTCAGGGGTGGTTAAGGTCAGGATCGATCCCGGGACCCCTCGGCCACTTTTCCAGGAATGTCAGAAAAATAAGTTTACTATTCTCTCCTATCTTTACCGGTAATTTTTCGCCCACATCCACTTCCTCTCCTGGTATTTCGCCCCCACGGAATATACCGGACAATTTTTTTTCTGTCTTAATTAACGTTTAATACTATCCCCACCCCCTCTCCAGTCTAGTTTACCGAGCAAATTTTCACCCCATCCACCCCATATGAGGCATTTTTCATCCCATCCAAGTTAACATTTACCAAATTTTTGGGCGATGATCCTGTCCGGGGTTTTCTGAAATATTTATTAGATATAGGATAAAATGTAGATTAGGGATTTCGTTACCATCTGTTACGTGTGGCACAATGGCATCCCCGGACCACTGCACTGTGACTGAGGTTGGCGCTTATGACCTAGCTGTCGACTTCCTATTAAACCTCAATTCCCCTCCCCCCAAAGTTTTTGCGCTTACCAATTAATCGGAGCAATGTTCTCAGTTTTTAAAATTCAGTCACGTTTCGCGTGGACTAGAATTTCACTTATCCTGGCACAACATTCACCACAAGAAAGAATTTAAATTCTTGCTATAAATAAGTACCACCAGATTGCAATGGTCCTGGCATGATGATGGGGAGCAAATACGGAAACTTCTACTCTGTCTGCCATGAGTATGCTATAAGTCGAAGCACGTGATAGACATACAGTACCTTCCTAAAGCACCGAACAGAGCGAACAGAACGCACCACTGTTACAGACAGTTTGGCTCCAAACTTGACGTCGCGCGTGCGCAGTGATGTTGGCGTCAGCCGTTCGGTACCTTCCTAAACTACAACACAGCTCAACAAGCTCAGCAAAGTATTCGATACGTCATACCTTCACCGCGACCAGACCTGGCTAATGGATTTGACCAGGATTGGCTAATAGATGTGATCAGGCGAGAGCAACGCCAAATTGCCAACCATCTCAGGGAGGTGGTTGCCGGGGTGGAGGTTTCAGGAAACAGTTTTGACGAACCAGATTCATCGCTGACGATGTTGACGTCAATCAAGCCGCATCAACACGGATATTAGCAGGGAATGAGCCAAACTGTCACCAACAGTGGTGCGTTTGGTTCGCTTTGTTTGGTCGTTTAGGAAGGTACCGATACCGATAGTTTTGGAACAGTGGCGACAATTTCTTCTAAAAATCTTGGTTGGAACCAATATTCCAAGGCAGCCGAATATCTTAAAAAGCGAGCGGGGGGGGGGGGGTAGAATTGGCTTCTATTTGCTTCTCGTTAATTCGTAATAATTTACTATTGATTTCCTATTATTTCCTATTAGTAGTAATTTCCTGACATTAGCTGACATTACAAGGTCTGATTGGGTAACATAATTGGCTTGTGTGACGTGAAGCACTGCTGCAACCAAGGGGGGTGCAAAGGGTGTGAGATACCCGGGGCCAGAAGACAAGGAGACCCCAATTTTTGCGACGGCTATTATAAAACTAGAGGAAGCCCGTGCTATACACGGGGCCGGTCATGAATTAAGTTTACGGACACATTTCCCGGGACATTTTTCCGGGAAATTTTTCCGGCACTCTTCCCGACGACTTGTCCGATTGATCGACCACTCATGCCGGCCTCCTGTTTGCATGCAGGTAGAATGGGAGAGCGCATTTTCAATGTGGGTGCGAGGAGGGGAGAAGTGATTGTTCGGCCCGACGACTTGTCAGATTAAACCTTTATTGAGTTGATCGACCACTCATGCCTGCCTCCTGTTTCCATGCAGGTAGAGTGGGAGAGTGCATTTTAAATGCGGGCACGAGGAGGGGAGAAGTGGTTTTCCTTTTAGCCTTCCCTTTTACCTTTTGCCTTCCTTTTAGCCGGCCTCCAGGATTATTATATAGATACATTTTACCTTTTATTGTAAAATACATCTACATTAAGTTTACCCTTGCACCCACCTATGAAAAATGCTAGTTGCGGCACCTAGCAGAACTGTCTCCCTGGTAGCCTCCTCGTCTCACCCCCCTCCCCCTCCCCACCCCCCACCCTGATCGCGCCTATGTCCATTTGCTGTGCCAAAAACACTTCATCTTTTCATAAGACATTTTAACCTATGTTACGAGCTTAAAAAATTCTTCGAATGAATTTCTTCAAATTGTCAGGTTTTGTTGTGTTTGTGCCTTCGTGGAAAATCTCGGGCTTCTGGGGGTAATCCTCCCCCCCCCCCGAGGGTTGGGGGGGGGGTGGCAGCTCTGGTTCTGCATCGGGATGATCATCATTAGGCCTGGCAAGATAGCTCCTACTGCCCACAACCAGAAGACAGCTTACCTGCAACAAGCATCTATTTTAAAACTTTTTTGAAAAAAAAACTAGTAAAAATAAAAACGTGAATTTAAATGATGCCATAGTATTAAAAATAAGCTTAACGCCGTGGCAGAAAGAAGTAATTATCGTAGAAATGATACTTATGCTACGAAATTTCATTTTTTTGTAGCACAGATATCATTAATTCCTACTTTTTTCTGTCATGGTGTAAGCATATTAACACAATATTTAAACGTACATTTTTATTTTTACGTTTTTTTTCTCAAAACTGCCTTCAATTCGACGCCTACTTGCAAATGAATTGCGTTCCGTTCGTCGGGAACAGGAGCTAACGCGCCACGCCCACTAAGCAGGCCATAGCTGCACTGTCTGTCGGTAGATGGCGTTGGTCGGCGACCTGCGCAGATTGACGCGCACGGAAGTTTTATATATGAGGAACATTTTGTACGAGGAAAATTTACACATATATGGAAAAAAATTGTATATATGGAAAATATATAATATAATATGGAAAATATTTTATGTTTGGAAAATAATTTTATATGTATGTGACAAAATATTTTATACATGCGCAAAATATTTTACATATTCGCCACATTATATATATTTTAGGCAACTTAATTATGTCCCAAACGGCGCCCCATACATTTGTACCAACACCAAATTAGTGAATGTCTATAGGCCTAGAGGGAACCTGCAGAAGGGCAGCAAATTCAGTCATATATGCCGCACAAAAAAGGAGATGAGTAGACATATACATATATTTGGTGACATAAATTTTACTTTGTCAGTACTTCTTTGAAATCGACATTCTTTGTGAATACTGCATCTGTATTTTCAACTAATTTTCCTGGTTTGTGGGCCATACAATTCTCACATTCTAAGAATTAAAAGGTCTAAAATTACAGAAATTATAAGAATTTAATCCAAAAATATAGGAGAAATAGGAAATCATATCAAAAACCAAAGCTGGTAAAAGGGACCGCCAAGTTCCGAATGGCTTGACCTTTCAAAGTAGTGATATCAACACACCAAAACATTCGCCAAATGAAAACTAGAACATTGCTACTTTCGGTAGCAATGTTCAAGTTTTCATTTAACGTCCAAAGTATTATTATTATTATGTATTTTAGTAAGACATTTGCAACGTTATTGAGGGTCGGATTTTGCATTGAAAGCAGCTTAGGTGGCATTCCTACACGAGTTAATTTTTGTCAGGTGGATTATTGCTCTCGATTTCAACACAATTTAAGCTTTCGTACCGCATTATTATTTTTCCCTAAGATACCTCAAAGGGTTTCAAAGGGTTTAACGAGCGTGAACCACTCCTGGTCATCTGCCCGAAGCCCTAAGGCCCTATGTCTGCAACAGCCAGATTCCCAGGCGGTCACCCACCCAAGTATCAATCCAGCCCAAATGTACCTGAAATGTACCTGAAATGTCCCCAACTGTGATTTAAGATATAAGACACTGACGCTAAGGCGTCGCGCTACAATGGTTTACAACCCTAACAATTGAATTGTTGTGATGTTTGTTGTGATGTTTGTTGGCTAACTTGGCGTGACACACTAGCGTTTGTCTAGATATCCCTCCACACCTTCTCCGCATTACAATGTCATAAAAATAAAAGCCCCCCACTCCTCCACACCGTATTTTGAATGACGAGGAATTATTTTTTGTTATTGTGTCCACCTCTTAGGTCAGATATCTTTCCCAACTGGCAATAAAGGTCAAAAAAATTCCTCATTATATTGTGTATTCATTGATGATTATATCTGGCAGAATTTCAGATTCATTACCTTCACCTCATAACCGATGATAAGCAGAAAAATTCTCCCTGCAGCAGACTGACTTGCCGGCAAGCGTGTGATCATTCTGTTATCACCCGTTATCTTTGAAATATCTTGACCACTTTTTTTTTTTTTTTTGTCCCGATGTTCTCCTCCAATTAACTTTTTTTTTCTACCTGTTCTTTGAAAAGGACGAACTGAATGGGTTTAATCAGCACGGAAATTTAAAACTAGCGGCTACTATTGCGGAAAAAGAGGTAGTATAGCTCTAACGCCTTTCTCAATTATTCTCACTCACGTCAAAAAAAAAAAAATTGGAAACCCAAGTAGCCTACTGACACCTTACCCACCAGAAACGAGTAATTTCTGACAAAGAGCTTGGGAACCGGTCATTATTTATTTCGGCCGAGGAAGGGGAAGCATGGGGATGTTCATGGATTTTTTTGGTTCTTTTGAGACAGGGGGTGGGGGGTCTTTTGGGTCTCAAAAATGACACTTTTCAGCAGTCAAATGTTCTAAAAACGCCGTAACTTCTGAACGTTTTTGCAACCTGGTTTATTATTGATGTTGCACGTGTCGATGTAGTGAAGGGCATGGCCATGCTGATTCGAACTGCCTTAGTAATGCCAATATGCCAATATACATCAAAAGTTATTCTACCATCATCAATCATGCACGATTCTGTTCAAAGGTGGTTTAAAGAACACGTCTTTGAATGTTTTCAACAATATACTTTAAGTCATTGCTCGTTTTCCACACTATAGGGAACCTATCGATAAATAAATATGTTAATGAACACTAGGACGGGGGGGGG
>JAHWFP010125609.1:145630-160300 GCA_023313725.1 Lithobius niger | reverse complement strand
GGGGGGGGGGGGAGCAGGGATGTGCCCCTCTCTCCCCCCCCCCTCAAAAAAAACAGGCACCCAAGAGTTCAGATGGACAGAAGGGGATATTTACATGGCCGTCACTATAAGGAGGGACAGGGACGTACTTCTTCCCCCCACCCCAAAAAAAAAACTTAAGAGGGCGTAAAAAACTTACCCAAGTTAAATTTTATTATTTTAAATAAACGCATTTTTTTTATCGTTTTTGTTGCAAGGCAGCAGAAGTTTTACTCGGTCCTTGTATCCCATGGCATCCCAGAACAGCACTGTCTGAAATAACACATCGTCGCTTAATTTGACTCTTTTTCAACTGCCAGTGCTGTTTATAAAGAAACGTAGAAAAGCCGTTTTGTTAGGTGAGATCAGTTCTTTGCCCGAATTTCAGCAGGCGGGATCGATAGTTTCACTGGGGAACAATTTTTAAAGTATCAGGGCTCGTTTACGCAACGACAGTTTTCTCACTCACTAGCTTTTACTTGATCAATACTAAGGGCTCGTTTACGCAACGAGAGTTTTCTCGCTCATTAGCTTTTACTTAATCAATACTAAATCTGATGGCTGCTTCTCGCCTTTACTGGACTATGCGGCTTCCGTGTTGTCTATGCTTATTAGTAACCATGGCAACGACGCAGACGCAAATCTTCTCCTCGTGCCTCGTGAGACGGCGTAGGATGCTTACAACATTTGAGCGGTGATTCGCGACAACAAGAAAACATTTTTTACTGCAGTACAAGACGACGGACTGTTTTTTGTATGCCGGCATTCGATGGTTTGTCTTCGATTTGATATCCACGAAATCGACGCCATGTTGGATTTTGAATTCTCGCTGTGAGAAGCTATTTATTTATTCTACCGACGTTTGATTATTGCTAGAAGTTGTACTTTGAGGGAGAATAGCAAATTTTGGAAATAGCGTGAAATGACAACAGTCTTATAGCAATGTTCAAAATTACTGTAGCACTTTATTCTTTATCCGTGTTGTTATTTATAATACACACAATTTATCTATTACCACATTCATTTAGTAGCAACGGGAAACTAATCATAAATACATAACGGTTAACTTGGAAATAGCATTCGGCGAGCGAGAATGACTTGTTGCATAAACACACCCTTAGGATGAAAGCGAGTAGCCGCGTTTACTTACTCCTTTCATTTATGGATATTACTTTTTCAATGAAAATGTCTTTCCTTAATTCATACAATACAATTTGTGATTACATATACAGGACGTTGTGTAGCAAAGCATCCCAGTAAAGCACCGCCTAATTAACAGAGTACTTGCAAAATGGATTTGTTTTAGGTTTGGCATAATTCCAGGTTTCACTGTTTGGTAAACGTATATAACTAGTTTAAAATATTTACAGTTTTCCCAAGAAATTATGCCTCACAGGACATAAGAACTTGCAGCTAACGGCATTAACAAAGTCACAGCCCGTGGTTTTTAGTTAATAGCACCCAAAGAAGAACGATAGTTTGGAACGATAGGACAAGAAGCACCAATACGCAATTTTTCGCTTAACAAACTTACTTCCGGGTCAGACCAAGAATTAAACGAAGGAGGCAGCCATGTTGCGGGAAGGAGACGGCGACGGCGACGGCGACGGCCATGCTGGTGTTAATGACGTCATATTACACCAGAAAAGCGCATCTATAAAATGAGACTGTTGGCTTGCTTGATAAACGGAAATTCATAAAAAAAAATCTAATCTCCGTTTATTATAGTTTGCTTTTTTATTAAAGTAAATGATTTTTTTCGTCCGCTAGCAACGTAAGCAGAGAGATTTTATTTTTTAAATCTCCGTTTTGTGCAAATCCACCAGTCACGTGCTTCCTTGCAGCACACTGATTGGCTGTTCGGGCTACTTTAGTGGAAATGGTGAATATGACGTCGCACCACGGTCCCAATCAGTACATTTTCACAAACACAATACTACCGGAAGTCAGCAATGAACCATCTTCTCTAGTCGCACCATCTTTGATAGCACCGGCTGTGAATCGTAGGTGGTGGTCTGTGACGTCACTTCCCTCAGCACGGCCGCCTCTGCTTGACTGCAAGAAAGGTTTTGTTCCCTTCTTTGATCAAAATAAAAATTACATTAAAAAACGTAATTTCAGTATTTCTGTACCCAAACACCACATACGATGGAGATGCAAATCATTAAAACTTTATACCTCCTAGAGTGTCGTAAACTTAACGACCCATTTTTGCAGCTCGGAATGGATTCGAATTCTCTCAACCTTTAGATCAGCAGGCTGGCACCCTAACCTATCATGTTATACTGATCAGATGAAATACTCCCAAGTTTAAAACGTATAATCTACTAAAATAATGCTCACTAGCGGGACCCGTGCATGCGCCACGGTGGTTTGAGCCTTCGGTCTTAGTCTCTCCCGGTGTTTGGACTTATTAGGAAAGTTAATCGTGTTTGCAATGTGTCACTGTTAGAATGATCCTTTAATTTACTCGTCCACAACGCGATCTGGTATGAACCTGACTCATCCTCCTCCGTGAACTGACATATGAATATCTCGTCTAATATAAGTGTTAATGGGAGGGACTTACCCCCTCCACGTACCTCCCCCTCTTCTTTCTGCTTGCTCTCCTCTCCTCCTCTTCTCCCCTCCTCCTCATCCCCTCTGTTTCTATCCCTCCCCATCTATGCCACAACCCTCCCATGTTTGTTCAACGGGACAATGTTAATGAGTCTTCAAAGACCGTATCTACATCTTCTTTACAATATAAACCAAAGTCCCATAGCAGAAACGAAGACAAGACCCCCCCCCCCCTAAAAAGGGGAACCCCTACAATGAAAATGGGCGAGTGTCTTAATTCTTTGGCCTAGAAGTTGAAACTGGTACGTTGTTGCCTTGAAAAGAAGTTGAAATTGGCACATTGTTGCCTCGACTAACAATTGCCTCAGTGTGGTCATCTCGGCGGCAAGTCTTAAATGACGTCATGCACGAAGAACGTTTATTTTTCACACGGTACGGATTGCTCAAGCCAAAGTCATATATTGGGAGTGGGGGGAGGGGGCCCTCCTGAACAGGGAATGCCCGTATGTGGGGCAGTGCTCTTCTATTAGCCCTGCTCCGTAGCAAATAAAGGCATTAGGGGTGGGCAATGCATCTGTTACCATTAAGAATATCATTCGCATTAACTGAACCCACAAGGCCAGTTTTTTGGTGGAGGAAAGGGGGACGAGACACAGTAGGTGGAGGATGGGAGGAAAAGGGGAATATTCCAACTGAACCTACAAGGTTCGTTTTGTTTTGTAATGGAAGGAAGGACAGGACGGAAGGACAGAAGGTAAGTTTTTTTAGAGGTTGGGAGGGAAAGGGGAGTATTCCGAGAAGCAAAAGTGGCTGTCGCGTTCAACGTTCAGGCCACACCTACCGAAAACTGGGAAGCAACCATGGGCGAAACCAGAGTCGGACTGGGTAGCAAAGGGCGCCTGTGCCATTTATAGAAATGATGGGGGAAGGGCGCCACGCGTTTTGCCAGGAATTAAAGTCGAACGGGTCTCGAAATCGCTCTAGGGTCCCCAAGCATTGTCCAAGAAAGAGCCTGGAAGCCTTTGCTTATTTTGATATTCTACTGGCTTTGAAGTGCGTCAACACATGTATTGCCGTATGTTTCAAGGAATGGTTGTTTCTTTTTTTGGGGGTGGGTGGGGGAGAGGGTGGGGGGGGGTTAACAAAAGTGTTGAAAATGCAAGTAAGGGGAAGGAGAAAGGGACAAGGGGATTTGTGTCTGAAGGGAAGCTCAACAGCGAAAAAGATTTCATTTTTCTTTTGGGGAGGGGTAAAACAGAAAGCTGCCCATGGAGTGCCAAAAGTGTGGTAACCAAAGGGCGCCTGCGCCAATGGCACAATGGCAGTATGGCCAGTCCGAGCCTGGGCGAAACAAAACCCCGGGCGAAGCCGGGTATAACTGCTAGTTAATAATAAAAAGAAAAAACAAGTTTTAGTACAGCCAGTGTTGTACAACGGATACAACAGCCACCAGAGCCACCAGCCAGCAAAAACAATTCGGAATGGCTGGTAACTACTTACAACAATCTCTTCCAATAATGGGGTATCCGATGATTTTGTAAACGGAATGATTGTTGGCAAGAAACTGAATGCTTCAGGTATAAACAGCTGGATAAAGGTGCTGTCGTTGTGGACGATTAAAATTAAAGGATTAGTGAAACTGGGTTAAATATTGAAAACACTATTCACTTTCTGCCCAGAATTAAAGAAAAAAGAACAGCATGCACGAACCCATGGAGCCTGGGGTCGGGTCAGGGGTGCGCTGGGTGACGCCAGCCCAAGCCACATCACGCTAAATGAGGCATTAACCGCTTGCTAAAGGTTAAAATAAAAGAATTGTGAAACTCGGTTAAACATTGAAAACGCTTTTTACTTTCTGGCTCGTCCAGAAAAAAAAATGACAAATTAAGCCGCCGGGCTAAAGGTTTCGACTTTGTTTCACGAAAGCGTATTTCTTTATTTCTACTGGAAATATTCATATGTAAGTGCATGGAGTCCGGGTCAGGGGACGCGCTGATTGAGTGAGCGAAGCGAACAAAAATCAGCATTTGTTAGCCAGTGTGCGTAAAAATACATAAATGGGATGCACGCCTTCCGCAACAAACACATGAGAAAGCTAACCGTCACAATGTTACAAAAAGTGCAAAAAAACACCACCCGTGTGTGGCACCAGTGACGTCAGAAAGGAAAAAAGTTGAAGGGATGCAAACCAAAAATTTACCGACATCATTTTCCATCTAACCAAACAATTTTGCAATTTTTCCGACTAATTTGCCGACTGACCAAAATTATGTAATTTTGCCGACTGATTTACTAACTGGCCAAACATGGGGGGGGGGGGGGGGGGGACACCCCCACCAAAAAAACGTCCCTGCATGGCACCGGCTTCAGCTTAAGAGAAAACAAATTATGGTAATTTTGTTACCGAATCATTGTTTGGTGAATGCCCCACTTTTATCAACAAATTACTATTCAATATGCCTGTTCGCCAACACCACGTGACACTTTTTGCTTGGACCAAATTAAAACCAAGAGAGGGAGGGAGGCAGTCACTAATGGTACAGTCACGCGTTCCTTCAAACACTCAGAAATTAGTCGGAGGGCGACCTTTTAGTTTCGTCAGCGGGAGTCCAACCAAACATTCTCTTTATATGCAAATGCAGCACTCTCAACACCTTAAGTGTATTATTATAATTTTTTTTAATGCCATGCTTAAATGTCAAAAAAAAAAAAGAACTAAAAACCCAAGTCGTATTTGCGAAAAGCCATTATTTAAACCCTGTATGTATTCGGCTACTTAAGGAAAAAGGTAAACGGCACCTCATAGTCTCTGGCCCTAGAATGCAATTAATAAATAATAAAATACTGCCTCCTCAACGTTTGTTTTTTTTTACAAAAAGGCTCGAGAAACAACTCGCTTTTTTAAGTAGCCGAATAGAAGGTTTAAATAATGGCTTTTTACAAATACGATCTGTTTATTTTTTTTTTGTACCTTTATGTACGAGGCGCGATGAGGCGTCGTTAGTGCCAAAAATAAAAAAATAAATAATGTATATAAAAAGAATTAATTCGTCGAAATGAAATTAATTCGTAGAAAAAAAATTACCACATGGAAAATTCAATTCCTGGAGGAAAAAATCTGCGCAGAAAAAAGTTGTAAAAAACATATTTTGTAGAAAAATAAATTCGTTTCATTAAAAAAATAATTTTTCACTAAAAAGACAATTATCTCTTTTCTTTCTACAAACGTGATCTATCATATGTGTCGTAGAAAAAAAAATTGCAGGCTCCGTCTTCATGGAAGGCCACGCCCTCTCCAAACGGTGCAACCAAAGTACCCTCTAATGGTGATTTTATCACTGGTTGGCAACTCTACACCACCTAAGGGAACTGGTCATTATTTATGTCCGGGTTGGGGGGGGGGGGGTGTGTGTGGAGGAAATGAAAATGTGACCACCAAATTTTCGATGATCCCCCCCCCTCCCCTCCATACCCTGAAAAAATCTTGAACCCCTACTCTTGCAGGTGATTTCCTGTAGTCAAGATTAGTACTGTAGCCAAATTAAGTAAGTAGCTCTCCACACCGACAGTAACCAATAGTTGTTAAAGGAATCGTGTCTCGTTTTTAACGAAAAGACACGTTGGATTAAAAATGTTCTATAAAATGTTCCTTATACTCATCTCTTGTCCAGATTCATATAAGTATGATGGACACACTGTTTGCTTGTATGCCCACATCCGTAACATAGCAAGCAATGAAACACAGAAGAAGCCAAGAAACCAGGTGCATGCAGGTAACCTTATGCTTGAAATGAATTGACCGGCCTTGTCAGCCTTCTAGTTTAGTCACAGTCGCTAGTCGCTTGGCTTGCGTCACGGTTGCTCCCTTTGCTCCTTCCTATTTTTGTTGTTATTTCTTGTCACTAGATGACGTTGTCAAGCTATGGGCTGACGAAAAAAACGAGCAGATGCGACTGATTATCATATTAAACCATCACAAAGGGGTCACTCTTAAATATTCTCTTCCCTCAAGCCCCAAATCAGGCAGCTGACAAAACACCTTGGAAAACACACTCATATCTTTTCAATAAAAAGTTTTGTGACTCAGTCAAACGCACACTGGAAATAGCTATAAAAGGTAGGGTGTAGGGCAAGTTGGTCTGATGGTTAGCATGACTGTCTCATGTGTCAGAGGTCCTGGGTTCGAGTCTGGCCACAACCACCCCTGGCATTTTCGGGAAGAGAAGGGTTCTGTGATTGCTCATGCCAATGTGGCATGTAAAAGATCCTAGGAATTTCTGATGGGATTTACCTAGTAAAATTGTCCCTCCCTCCCTCCCTCTGGCATGATGGCTAATGCTGGCTGCGCACCAAACAACAACACGGCTATAATAGAACATTCCAAAGGTAAAACCAGAGTCCAACGAATAACTTTAATCCTTGCTTGTACACGTTTATTAGGTTGCAGAAGATGTTCCTATATGTAAACCTATTTTTTTTTTCATCTTTTGTTCAAAACATGTCTGTTCAACTGAAGTGTCGTTATCTTGGACGGGTCCGAGTCATTCATGTCCAACAGTAGTGCTTTTGTGATTACTTTCTGATTCAAGTCTAAGTAATTCAAGTCCGTATAATGCCCGTTTACAGTACGGAAGAAATGGCCAATATTTATTTCATGTGTAGATGTGGAAATGGTTAACGCCCATGAAGCGCAACGTCTTTACCAAGGTTGTTTCCAGACCACAACCTTCCCGACATGCACACATATTCATCCGTGCATTGATGACTAAGGGAGCATGGCAATATTCAGCCACTCAATAATGATGGTCGCAGACCTGGGACCGTTCGGACACCAGCAATCAAAGAGGTGAACTTGAAAATGGTCAAGGAAACCCCTTCACCAATCACAAGACGAATTATTACTGAAGTAGGATTTTCATGCGACCGTTTGGAGAACACTGCATGACAAGCTCCTGTATTCATACCATCTTCAGCTGGCACAGCACTGCTTGACAGAGATCCTGCACCGAGGCTGGAATTCTGGCAATGGCTATTACAGCAGTGTGCTCTGAACCCACAATTCATGCCAAACAAGGTCCAGTTTATGAAAGATGCTACTAAGAACTTCATAACAAAACATCTGAGCAGATGATGAAAACCCTAGTAGCTGGTTTCGAATCGGTACGAAACACCCCTGGAAGTCTGAACTGGTACGGCAGTCAATGGGACGATGCATTGGACGGTCTCAAATTGACCCCTGTGGGGCCCCTTTAGGGGGGGGGGACTGCGAAGTCAGTTACATGGTCCTGATTGGGAGCATGTGATGGAAATCCGCAATAGTACTACGTTTGACCTGTGATGGCCAACTGGTTCCTGTGTATTACATAAAGCAAGGTTTAGTTCGCACAATTTTAACCATGTAGTATTTTCTTTCAATCCATTTTCCTCAAAACCGGTTGGTCCTATGGATTTACAACAAGAGACTCCCTTGCGGATCACTTTCTGTGGAATCCATTTCTGGTATGGGACATGGTACGATGGTGAACATCAGCAACACAGAAGTGGGGACCAGGTCACCCCCCCCCCCCCTCCACCATTTCAGCCCCTCCCTGGGTGGATTTCATCTTGCCAATGCAGTGCTCATAGCCCTTGTTGCTGTTATTTGTGCACACCAAAGCTTATCACTGTAGCTCAAACGGATTCAGTGTTATTGATGTGGGACCGAGTTTTGGGGGCCACCTTTGCAAGGACGCAGTGATCTTGGGAGCATTTCCAGACACATGCTTGTTGGACCTTTTATCCTTCCTTGTATCATAGAAGTGTGTGAGTAGGATTTAGAAATACCCTGTACATACAACCTGATAAGGCGTTGTCGATTTTGCCATTCTGGATTACGGATTTGGCTGGGCTGAATTGTTGGACTAGTACACAGGCCTCGACTAGTTGAGGCTAAATTCCAAACTTGTCCTAAAATTTTTAATTATTGATATCATAACGAGCTCTCAAAGTTGAAATTTCAACACAGAGACCCTAGGCTGACCCTTTAATGTTATAAATAGTAAGTGCTTGCAGCATATACTACAAATCATAAGTTGTTTAGTCGCCCGTCGAGGTAGGGTCAGCTGACCAAACTGAAGGAAAAATACATTTTTGGATCCAAATATGACACTTGCAGCAGTAAAATTTCTAAAATGTCTCAGCTTCTAGAGGGGGGGGGACCCTTCCCAGACCTAGTTTTTCAATAAACTCTCTAGAAAAGCCGTGCCTCCTGACTACTCAGCTTCTTTGTCTTTTAGGTGTCGACTATGGGTATGAACATGCAAACGATACGATCATATCTTACTGTATGAATTCATACACAGACAAGGTTTAAATTAGAACACATCTTTTGTTTCAGAGTGCCTTCTACGTTATTTACCCTGGCTACACCGCAATTATGGTATTTGGACAGCGCTGGTAGTGACCTCTAATTATAGGCTGCCACCAGTTGAACTACTGCTACCATTATTGATTATGGGTAACTGTGACACAAAGAATATCCAATTTGGCAGTAGAAACTCTTGCGTTTATTAATCGAAGGAGCAAGAAAACAAGCATTGATTACTATTAATGTTTACAGTTCCATTATCAACAGCTCAAACATTGGTCATATAGAAACGCACAGTTTAGAGTGATTCAGAGCACATGTTTGACTGTACGTAATGTTTTGCTAAATTTAGCTGAAGCACGATTTTTGCAATTTCAACTAAATATTTAATCAGAGAGGATTCACAGCTTTTGCTATTGCACTGAATTTATTATGTGCAACAGCAGATAAATTGCTATTTCAAATCACTAAAGCGGATTCAGTGATTCAGTTTCAAATGGTCAAGCTAACGCGGATGCTAGTGTTTATGAAGGAGGTGGCCATTGTTCTTACACTGTGTAATCTAACAAGGTGTTGTAACCCTGTACTTCCATAAAACAGAGCTTTTGTCTATGTACAATTATCCGACAGCCCTTAAGGGACCGAGACTTTAGAATAATTGCCGTGGGTGAATGGTAAGAGTTTAAAGGTTAAAAGTTGGTGCCACCTAAGTGGCATTTATCCTGCACATAATGTTTCCCATTTTTTTTGTAGAGTGTGGTAGTATTCAACTGGCTTCTGGATCATAAACTATGGGAATGTTGAAAGATATTCTAATAGTGTGCCAAAATGTAGCACGACGGTAAAGGCGATGCATGTAGCAAGGTGATAAAGTAGTGGTAATGGTATTAGTCCAAAAGTCATTCTTGCAGTTTATTCAGGAATGTTTCTCTTCTACTTGTTGTGCGGCCTCATCCACTCTCCATTAAGTTACGATTTGGAACTTACGTGGGCGACTTGTGCCACGTGACAGTCATCTTGTGAGTTTCGTTAACTCCATCCCATAAGGGATCATGACATAAGAATAGTAAAGCCACAGCAAAATGGAACTCGATCATAGGTCAAAGCCTAGCAAATTAATAGCAGTTAGGGAATCCATTTTGTCTGACTTGTCAGAGTCAGAGGGAAGAAAAAATATATATAGTTAAAAAAAAACGTAGGAGTAACAATAATGTTATAGAGTGGAGCTGGACGCCGCAACAACGTAGAAGGAGGGATACAAGATTAGGGGTCACAATTGTACAGTTGTTGTGGTAATAATGCACCACCTTGAAGTCTACTGTCTTGCCTCCTTTGTTCGTGAAGTGAGGGCTGGAGGTGTTGAGTGTGCATCCAGGCTCTGAAGGTTTGTGTAAAAAGGACTCTGCAGAGTGTTACCTCCAGTTCATTTGTGAACTCGCAGCTGCATCTGTGGCCCTTGATGTCGCTCTCGACCTGCGGTTGCCGTTGTATACGATCTTCACAGACTCTCAGTCATGCCAGTCTATTTTGCGGAGCTCCATAATGGCTATGGGTGTTGAGGATCCAGTAATCGTTGAGGTATGCTGGAAACTTTGGCAGGCCACCCAGACATCTGATGTGACAATTGCCTGGGTGTGTTGTTACAGTGACTGCTATGGGAACGAGTGTGCGGATGCTGCAGCGAAAAGTGCTGCCGCTTAGGGCAACACTGTCGTTATGGTGCAATCTGTGCGGAATCATCGAGCTCGTATTTGAGTAGAGAGGTTGAGGAACCAGGAACGGTGCGCGGCCGCTTCTGGCCGTTCCTTGTTTCATTGTTATCAAACGTGTGGTAGTAGGTCTGCGGTCAACGATCTTCGTGTCAGAGAAGCGTGGCTCCTCTCACGTCTACTGTTTTGCCATTCTCTTCTGTTGGGCCATTGACATCGTCTTGGATGGTCGGCATCACCACTTTGCCCCACTTGGGGAGTGGAGGGGACAGTAGCTCATTTTCTGTTACACTGCTCTCGCTACGACGGACATCGTGGTCAGTTGCAGTCCTGGATGAGACGTGAGTCGGCTTTGTCAATCTTTCTCCATGCTGTTAGTCTAGTGCTGGCGACTTGTGTCGTTTGCGCGTTTTTGTAAACTAACCAGCCATGCAATTGACTGTGGACCTTGGACTTTGTCAATACTCACTCTTGTTCTTCTGATGTCCCATGCTGTCAGTTGTATATTTGAGTACAACTGTCACAGTGAAACCATGTTGTGAATCATAGTTTCATGTACACAGTGGGAGTGCGAGAAAAATGGCTGATGCAAAGGAAAGATGTTTCCTGATGATGGTAATTCCCAGTATCAGCTGTGTTTTTCAGTAATAGTGAAAGCTACAGTCAGCATTTAATGGTTCCTTGTACACAGTGGGTGGGAGAAGGACTACTTGTGCATGGTGAAGATGGTGTTAATTTTACTAGTAATTTTAATGCAGACCATGGGTCTGTTGAGCGAGTTACCTGGTCCCAATAAAAGTGCATTTTTCGACGTTGAATGCTAGCAATCGGTATTGACACGTGATGTAGTGTAGTGAGCTATACGTGATGTAATATGGTCAGTGGTTGTATTACGAGTGTAAGGCATGTGGCTTCGGGCCAGGGCCCTCGAATAACTCAAATCAAAGAAAGGATAAATTAAAGGTACTCTCGGCGAAAAAAGTAATGTAAAATAAATGTTACATATCATGACATCAACATAATGCAATAATGGTGTTATAGTACCAGGGAGTAACTTAGGACTAATTAATTAAGTGCCAAGTGAAGATGGTTAAGACACCGTATACACGCCTGAAGATGACGCAGCTCCTAGGTAAAGTAAGTAAAGGAGTAATAAAGCAGGGGCACGACAAAGCTTCATGTCACTTCCTACATACCCCCTCCCTTCATAATGGAGGCAGAGGGTAATTAAGCTACAAGAATACGTACAAATAGGCCATATGAATAGTTAACAAAAGCTAGTTAATTAAAAACAAGACGTGTTAACTCCACAAGTATTTTAAGAGAATAAAAATGTTACGAGGTTAGAGTGTAGTATTTGGTTACAGTTTAGTAAGAGTAGGCCAATAATACAATATTAGTGGTCATTAAGGTTTTTACTAGGGCCAGAGTGGAAAAAAACAAATAGGACAATTCCCAAAAAGGTAGCACAAAACACACAACATTATATATGTGTATTAAAAAAATATGGCAAGAAAAAATTCTTTTAGGTGAATTTAATTATAAGGCTGCAACCAAAACAAGTAGTTTGTCATATGACAGTATGACAGGGTCATCTGGTTCATGAATGTCATCCTCATCATGAAATCCTGGGGTTAATAACCGAGGTATCGTTTTCACCCCCCCCCCCTTCCCCCTTCTTAACACCTTTGGTAGGTTTACCAAATATACTGGAGACACTACGGGCGGAGGGATTCTTTTCCCTTTCCCATTGTATTAAAGCAGAACGACATTGCTTGTTCTGTAGGGTAAACCCTCTGGCACCAAAACATCAAAAGCCAGGGGTCTAATGTGACTTATATTGGTGGTATGTATCCGAGGGCAGTGACTAGGGGAGAATGCTCCTTGTCAGAACTGTACTACCATACCAACTTGTTTAGGTAAGGACCGCGTAACAGGTAATTCAGTTGTAAGCGGAGGTACACAGCCTATGGTCAAAGGTGCCTCTACCTACCACCTCACTCGCAACCGTATCTTGAAGTTTAAAATTAGGGGAAGTTAAATGAAGGGTTTAGGACAGTATTCCCTGTCATAGACACAAGATTATTCACCACAGGCATTCTAACTTGTTCCTTGTCGGCGGTAGTAGGGCTGCACCACATTTTAGGAACAGTAATTTCCACCTGTGTAAGGAGAGAAATAGAAGGGGTCGCACTCAGAGGGGTTACAGGAAACCCAAAGACTTGATTCAAAATGCCGTGGAACAACAGGAACTCACAGGAGTAGGAAGTGGCAAGAAATTGCATATTCTAATGCCATTCTGAAACAGTCAGCTGGCAGACGGTTCAACAATCAAACCCCTAGGTGTGGGTCAACATGTGATCCTCCCATTTGAGGTTGAAGGGATTCATGGAAATGAACTTCACAGTAACTGATGATGTCATCCTGGGGAAAGACTTCATGAAGAAAGTTTGCCTAAGCATTGACTTTGGGAACGAAGAAGGATTCATGAGAGACTAATCACGTGATCTTCCCATTGTTAACAAGAGCGGCCAACCCAAGTACACTAGTGATGCACGCCATACAGCGAATGGCTGCAGATTCATCCAGATCCATTGAAAATGCATTCAGTCAAATGGACAAAGTCCAGTTTCATGAACTAGAAGAGCTTATTGGTACTCATCATGTACTCCTCCTAGGAAAAGCGGACTCACAACAGTACGCCAACACAGGATTGAATTCACCGGTGAGATGAGGTCTAAAAAGTCAAGAGGATATCCTTACCAAGACAGAAAAAGACAGAATTCAATAAGATGAGATACCAAACTTTTGAAAGATGGAAAAGTTGAGCTCGCAGTCAGTGAATTGGAGTCACCCATCTTTCTCAAGCAGAAAAAGAACGTTGGGGGATGGGGAGTAGTAGTCAGCTACATTGAACTAACTCGCAGACAAAATTGAACCACCATCTTTCCCACCACCATGGCAAAAGAAATTTGTCATTTCTTGGCTAGGAAAATGTGCATATTGGTACTTGATGGAGAATCTGGATTCCATCACATCCCTCTCCACTCAGACTCGAAGGACTGTACTACTTTCGTCTCACGTAGAGGGACATTATACTGGCTAGTCATGCCGTTGGGGCTCAAGAGTGCTACAAGTCAATTCTAGTGAACGGTGAACATAGTCCTTCATGGTCTGATCAGAACAGATTGTGTCGTCTTTGTAGATATAATAGACTCTGACACATGGCAATAACATCTGCAAGCCATCCGCAGTGCGTTCAGGGCACTGATGAAGCACGGACGTATGCCAAAGAAAATGAAATGTCACTTCTGCTTAGTTAAAATGAAGATCTTGAGTCATGAGGTCTCAGTGGAAGGTATAAAGGTCAGTGAAGCAAGTAAAGGTCTCTGCACTGAAGTACTTCTAGTGCCAAATATGAAGAGAAGGCTGCGACAATTTTTAGGCCTAACAAACCATTTCCGTTGTTTTATCAGGGAATACGAGGCCACAAAAAGTCTTCAACTCTCTACTGAAGACAGACACTCCATTCAAGTGGACAAACAAGCACTCGGCAGCATTCAAAGAATTTAAGAACCGATTAACATCCTCTAGATTGTCGCGATTCTTAGGTTAGTTATTTGCCCAAATAAAGTTTCCAACATTTTAGCCATAATCGCGAGTGCATTAGTTAAGTTACGATAAGTTAGTTCACAGCAATTTGCTTAGTAAGAGTTACGATAGTTAAGATAGTTTTTATGGTTACGATAGTTTTAGACCTTTGTGACTATAATTTAACAAGTACGCGGTTTGTTCATCATAAATTATTAAATAAGAAAGAAATTGGCTTACCGTCCAAAATCGAGAATTTTCCGACTATAATATTCCTGTAACCACGCATATAACCACGGGAACACGCGTAAGAGATACATTGTTGTAGGAGCGGCCTAGGATGCTAGACTAGATTCAGTAGGGTCGATCCACACAGGAGTTGGCCTTTATTCAGGAAGTTTTGTATCTCGATGGACGTTAACCATGTAGTTAGTTAGTTAAATTCCC
>JAHWFP010125609.1:132805-145230 GCA_023313725.1 Lithobius niger | reverse complement strand
CCCATTAGGGGGAAGGTCGATCTGGGTTCGGTTGTAACTTGTTTTCCTTTTGAAACTGGTAGTTGTAGTTTTGTCGTTCGTTTCCAGTTCTTTCAGTCATGGATCTTGCACAGTTAAAGAATAGTCGGGCAGCTCGTCGCCCTATTCTAAGCAAGCTAATTAACGAAGTTACTCAGGCAATAGCTAATAATGACAAGTTGTTGGTAGAGTCATTGTTAGAGAAAATCAAGGTGAAGGAGGCAGCGTTGTTGCTGGTGAACGAACAGCTAGAAGTTGCAAGTTCGGCCGCTGATGTGGTCGCCGAAGTTACCAACAATGACGCATTCAATGACTTGATTATTGACTCGAAGGTGCAAGCAAATCGATTCTTAAAGAGTGGGCCAGCGGCAAACGTTCAAACTGGTGGTACCAAGAGCGCAAAGTTGCCAAAGCTACAAATTGCAAAGTTCGATGGGACAGTAGCGGACTGGGAACGTTTTTCTGATGCTTTTTCCGCTGGAATTGATTCAAACCCAGATTTAGCAAAGGTGGACAAGCTGAATTATTTGCGTGGTTTACTGAAGGAGTCTGCAAGTTTAACGATTGCAGGATTGTCATTAACGGCTGCCAATTACGATGTTGCGTGGACATTACTCAAGGAGAAGTATGGTGACAAGCAATTGTTAGTATCCGAGCACATTCGACAGTTGTGGGAAATGAAGAAAGTCACAAGAATCGACACGGGGTTGGAACTTCGCAGACTAATTGAAGATTTCCAGAAGCACATTCGGTCTCTAGAAGTGTTGGGTCAAAACGTTACAGCTATGGGATCGTTGTTATGTCCTATTCTTTTGAGAAATCTACCAAATCCTATAGTGCGTGAGTGGCATCGTAAAAACAAAGGTCTTGCGGTTTACGATTTGACAGTATTGGTGGACTTTGTGAAAGAGGAATTAAAGGGCATCGAGCTTACATACAGCACTGCACAATTAAAGGAGGGTGTTCCTACATCAGATGCTGCACGCAAGAAAGATTTCAATTTCAAGTCATCCTCAGCCTTACTTACTACAGAAGAAGTCGCTAGTCAGGACACTAATCGCAAGGAGTTTAAGCCATACTGTTATTTTTGTAACGAAGCCAACACACATACTTCAACGGCATGCACGAAGTACACTAGCAACCAGGAACGTCGTTCAGCGTTAGCCACATCTCGTCGTTGTTTTCTCTGTTTAAAGAAAAATCATCTTGCCAAAGCCTGCAACCAACGAATTCGATGCAGAATTTGTAACTCCGTAAGGCACCATACATTGCTATGTCAGAAACGGGAGAACCAAGCCACTACTCTGGCTGTAAGTAGTGGACGAGGGCAACAAGAAACCAGTGACACTTCAGAAGAGAGTGTTACCACAAGCAGCAATAACAAGTCGCAGTCTGCCTTGATAGCATCAGCAGCTTCATCTGTATGTAAGGGATCAAAAAATGTGTCCATTCTGCAAACCATGCGAGTTTGGATTCAGCATGCCAAGGGAACGGAAGAAATCGTTATTTTAGTGGACAATGGATCTGAACGTTCTTTCATATCTTCCCGTCTTGTACAGCAGTTGAGGTTACCAGCTAGTGGTGATGAAGAAACCGTTATTCGTTCGTTTGGTGGAGGTAAACAGCATCAGAGAAGTCAAGTCATTCCATTCACTCTGATTGGGAGCAATGGTGTCCATTTGAAAATGTCTGCATTACAAGTTGCTGAGATTTGTCATGGTGTGAAGTTGTGGGAGACAAGTTTGATTGAACGATTTCTGCAGTACAAGAGTGAGGCTGGTTGGAACCATAGGATGGGCCCTGGAGAAATTACTACTGTAGACGTGTTGATTGGAGCAGATTATTACTGGCGCATAATGACGGGGCAAATGAAGAAATTGAGCAGCAAGCTTATGGCTACACAAAGCGTATTTGGTTGGATGCTGCAGGGAAGTACTCCAATGTATGGACCCTTGTCTCCTACAGTAGCGATGTGCATAGCTACACCTTTGGAATCCACGTTGCAAAGCAGCTTATCCAAGATGTGGGAGCTTGATAACAGTGGCATTCTGGCTAAGGAAGAAAAGTTGCAACAAACACTGGAAGATGTCGAAGTGTTGGATTTTTTTCAAGAAACCACTACATTTCAGAAAGGAAGGTATCAAGTCCGTATTCCATGGAATCAGCATAAGTCAAAACTTTCCAATAATTTTGAAGTTGCTCTAGAGCGATTGCGTCGGCTACTTTGGAAATTGCAAAGGGATCCTAAGTTGTTTGAACGTTACAAGTCTGCACTATTCGAGTATCTTCACAACAATCATGCTGAGGAAGTAACTTTGGAGAAGCATGATCCCGTAGTGTATTACATGCCACATCATGCCATTATCAAAGATGACAGGAAGACAATGAAAACTCGAATTGTGTTTGATGCGTCAGCAAGTCCAGAGGGAGGATTCTCACTAAACAGATGTCAGAGTGCAGGACCAAATCTCAATCCGTCGATATTTGAGCTACTTTTGAGATTTAGATGGCATAAAATTGGAATTATTACTGATCTTACCAAGGCATTTTTGCAAGTTCTTTTGCATCCCGAGGATCGAGACGCCACAAGATTTCTTTGGACAGACACTCCGTGGAAACGTGGAACCAACCCACCGTTGAAAGTGTTTCGAATGACAAGGGTGCTTTTTGGAATGAAAGCCAGTCGTTTCTTCTAGCCGCAACAATTCGTCATCACGTCAAGACTCATCCCTCTAGTGATGAAAGCTTCTGTAAACACGTATCAGACCGAGCTTATGTTGATGACTGTCTAACTGGTGAAGAGACTACCCAAAGAGCGTTTTCACTTTCTACAAGGATATATGAAGTAATGGCCAAGGGAGGTATGCAGTTCACCAAATGGGCCACTAATGACAGGGAACTTTGCAAGTTGTGGATTTCTAGGGGTTTCGTCTCAGCAGAAGAACCAATTGAAGAAAGGAATAAAGTTTTAGGACTTTATTGGAATACTACGTCAGACGACTTAAGTTTGCATCACACAAATCTGTTGGAAGCAATCCAAGCCAATTCAAATACGAAGAGGGATGTACTAGAGATTCTCGCACGAATTTTCGACCCTTTAGGATTTATCGCACCGTTTGTCGTCATTATCAAACGCATACTTCAAGATTTGTGGAGATTGAAGGTTAACTGGGACGCTGTCATGCCTAGTCAATCCCTAGCTGCCTGGAAACGGTGGAAAGAAGAATTGCAGGAAATCGTCAAGATTAAGGTTCCACGGTGGTTAAGAGTTAGTAGTCTCGAGAATTTTCAGCTGCATACATTTTGTGATGCGGGACCAAGAGTTTATGCTGCAGTATCCTATGTCCGGTATACAACGAATGAGGGGCAAACCTTTCACACGTGCCTTATAACCTCCAAGTCCAGATTGGCCCCATTGCAGCTTATGAGCATCCCTAGATTGGAATTAATGGCCTGCCTCATAGGAAGTCGTTTGTCAACCAGTATCGCCGAAGCATTGTCTTGCCAGGAAGTTCCACAATTTTTATGGTCAGACTCGAAGGTTGCTTTAAAGTGGATTGAAGATGTACCATCCAGATGGAAGGTGTTTGTCGCACGGCGTGTGCAAGAAATTCAAGGAAATATTACCAAGAACTGCAGTTGGAACTATTGCAGCAGCAAGCAAAACATTGCTGACGTTATTACGAGGTCAAGATTTATCCAAGTTGATTCAGAATAAAGAATGGTGGACTGGTCCTAACTGGCTTAAATTACCAGAACAACAGTGGAATGTTCCATCGTTAAGAATGCAAGAGGAAGACTTCTCCAACCTGAATTCGGAAGAACAACTTTGTAGTTTAACTACCCAGCTGCATGTGTGTTCAGAACCCATTTTGAACTCTGACAATTATAGTTCATGGCAACACTTGGTTCGAGTAACGGCATGGGTAAGACGGTTTGTAAACAATGCTCGCAAAAGAGATGTCAATAGAACAGCTTGGTTAACCTTCGCTGAAATTAAAGGAGCCGAAAAATATTGGATTTTTATCAGTCAAGGTCAAGAATTTGCAAGCGAACTTGAAGCTTTAATGAAGAGTGCAGAAGTAAATAAAGATTCCAGTATTTTCCAATTCAAGCCGTTTCTAGACAATGAAAAGCTAATTCGATTGGGAGGACGGCTAGAGTATACCAGACTTACAGAAACTCAAAAGCATCCGTTTTTGTTGAAGGGTGGAAGGATAGTGGAGTTACTTATTAGGGACAGACACTTCAAGACACTTCATGGAGGAGTTCAAATTACTCTTGCTTTGTTACGGAAGGATGTATGGGTGTTACGTGGTAGGCAATCGGTGAGAAAGGCCATACGTGGATGCATGACATGCAGAAGATGGAATGCTAAGCCTGCAAGTGAGATTGAAGCACCTTTACCCATTGAGCGGGTCACGGAGTCAAGCCCATTTTATTATACAGGAGTGGATTTTGCTGGGCCAGTTTTCATCAAGGTGCAGAATGACGTCACTAAGGCCTACATTTGTTTATTTTCTTGTGCGGTAACTCGTGCAGTACATTTAGAGCTTGTTTCTTCCCAAAGTACAAGTAGTTTCATTTTGGCCTTTAGAAGATTTGTGGCAAGAAGAGGAGGTTGCAGAGTTGTATACAGTGACAACGCGCAAACTTTCAAAAAGGTAGACAGATTGCTAAGAGAAAGCTACGCTTGGTTAAACAGTCCGCAAACGCAAGAAATTGCAACGAGCTTAGGCATTGAATGGAAATTCATTGCACCAAGAGCATCATGGTGGGGCGGATTTTACGAAAGAATGGTACAAGTAATAAAGTACCACTTGAAGCGTACCCTGGGATCTGCCTTATTATCGCAAGATGAGTTTACCACAATACTTGCAGAAATTGAATCAGTCGTCAACAATCGACCTCTAGCACCTGTCACAGAAGATTCTTCTGACAACGAGTATTTGACCCCAGCGCATTTTCTACTTGGTAGACAAGGAGGGCATTTGACAGACAGTTTGACATTCTATACTGACATTCCAAGCAGTTCGAAGTTAGTCAAAAGATGGAAGTATCGAAGACAGTTGATGAAGAGGTTCTGGACGCGGTAGCGTCACGATTACTTGCTGCAACTGAGGACGGCTCACGAAGTTCATAGAGCATCACAACAACAGATGCCCATACAGTTAAATGATGTAGTTCTGCAAGTAGAAGAGAAATTGCCCAGAGGAAAGTGGAAACTAGCAAGAGTAGTAGAATTAACGCAAGGAAGAGATAACAAAGTACGATCAGTCATGCTTCAACATGCCGATGGAAGTTTGTCACGAAGAGCAGTACAACACGTTTGTCCACTAGAAATCTTATAGGCACGGTTTCTGTGTATCAAAGTCGGTAATTGGCTTTAGTTTTACTCGGCATAAGATACACTACAAGATATATAAGCAAGTTCATGAAGAACACACATGTAGAAGATACTGGATAGGTACATAAGAAACTTTAGGGACTCATCTCACAGCTTTTGACGGAAGCTAACACAACCAATTTTCATACACCTCTTGTATGCAGTGGAAAAGTACCTCTTGTACACAGTGGAAGTTAGCTAGTTTTCCTCACGTCTTCGGTCTGTACAACTTGCCATAGGGTGTAAGTAATGCAGCAACGTTTGGATTAGGTGAGCATTGGTTACACGCCTTTCGTTCTGTCTCGGGGGAGGTGATTTAAGTGGACCCAATAGCTCTACCAGTTAAAAAATTAGAGGAAAACCAATTTTTATCATCACACAGCCCACACCAGTGTGATTTTCGCCGACTGATAAAGACCCGATCAGAAGGTTCTTTTTATACTCCGGGCAACGTCCCCCTTAATTGAAGATGTCTGACATTGCGGACAGAAGAGAAGGCAAAGAAAGTCCTACTTAGGTGAAGGCATAGAAAGTCCTACTTAGGTGAAGTTGCAAGACCGTTGTTGGGTTTTTGGGGGCGGAGCATGTCGCGATTCTTAGGTTAGTTATTTGCCCAAATAAAGTTTCCAACATTTTAGCCATAATCGCGAGTGCATTAGTTAAGTTACGATAAGTTAGTTCACAGCAATTTGCTTAGTAAGAGTTACGATAGTTAAGATAGTTTTTATGGTTACGATAGTTTTAGACCTTTGTGACTATAATTTAACAAGTACGCGGTTTGTTCATCATAAATTATTAAATAAGAAAGAAATTGGCTTACCGTCAAAAATCGAGAATTTTCCGACTATAATATTCCTGTAACCACGCATATAACCACGGGAACACGCGTAAGAGATACATTGTTGTAGGAGCGGCCTAGGATGCTAGACTAGATTCAGTAGGGTCGATCCACACAGGAGTTGGCCTTTATTCAGGAAGTTTTGTATCTCGATGGACGTTAACCATGTAGTTAGTTAGTTAAATTCCCCTCGTTAGGGGTGATGATGATGTATTAAGTCTACTCGTTATAAAGTTATTGATTACTCGTGCTGCATGAGCTCGAGAATGTGCATATGTAGCATTGTTGAATTTGTAATGCTAAATTGAAGAAGAAATAAACTTCACTTCATCAGCTGGGTTCAAACCAGCAACATCTCCTCAATTTTGCCTCCTGCTTCCCTTCTTGGCTAGGGACACTTTTTAGGACTAAAATGCGGGCCTACTAGGCTAAGGATTTCTAGGGCTAATTTTGGGCCTCATTAGGACTTTTCCATCATGGTGTAAGTGCATGGAGTTTGAGAAGTTGGGCGTAACTAACATGTGATTTTCTTACAGTAGCGATTTCGGTTGGACTTTGGTTGGTGTGAGTATGCCCCCACTGCAAACCTAATTCCTCCTTAGCAACTAAGTAGAGTAAGAGCCGAGGATAACGTAGCCTTGCCGTATTAGTTAGCAAGATAATCGCTACACCTCGAAGGGCAACTTATGTAGAAGGCTGCCTAGTACGTAAGCCCCACCTAAACCCTAACCTAACTTGATTCAGTCTCATAGCTTTCTCACTGCCGTTTCCGGACAAGATTCCTACAGCTACCTAACTTTGAACAGTAGGGTGGAGTGTGGAAACCTTTTTTTTTTTAATTCTCCATTGGCAGGGTGTGGAAAAGTTGCTTTTGGGCATCACTGTCACACACAAAAAAAATTCATCACTCTGGGGTTATGACTTGAGGTGCCCCAAGGGCCTTCAAGTTTTTCATTCCACGACAATGGGCAAAAAGGCGAAAAAGGCAAAAAATGATGCTTTGACTGGTTTTAAATTTAATTTTAACATTATCTCATTTGAAACACTAAAAGTAGCCCGTAATTGCCCCCCTCCAAATTTTTCTCACAATTAATGTAAGTAGCAGTTATGAGCCAAAATTGCTTAAAAGGCCATTTTGGTCAATTTTCAATGTTATTCCCACAGTTGTTCAGAAAAATAAAATTTTTCGCAATTACGGTATGCTAAAGTAGTTTGAGAGATTCTAATGAGATAATCTTAAAAATTTAATTTTAAAACAGTCAAATCATCATTTTTTTTCCCTTTTTCGCCGTTTCGTCAATTGCCGTATAATGTTAAACTTGAAAGCCCTTGGGGCACCTCACGAGATGACCCCAGAGTGACGAAATTTTTTTATATGTGATAGTGATGCCCAAGAGCAACTTTTCCACACTCTGCCAATCAGGAATTCCAAAAAAAGGGTTTCTACACTCCACCCTATTGAACAGTCCTTTCAAACTGAAACAGATGCAAGTGACATTGGAATTGCAAGAATGCTCTTGCAACTGACAAAAGGTGAGTTACAGCCGGCTGAAATGTAGTCGAACATTGAAGGCTCGAGAAACAAGTTTCACAACCTTTGAAATGGAGGCCCGAGCAGCCTTAGGAGTAGGAAGGTGGCATCATTACATAGACGGGACACACTTCACCTTAATCACCGATAACAAGGGTACTTTCAAACAAGTAAAACACAGGCAGAGCAGGTAGAGGGGCCATCAAGCTACAGGGTTACGATTTCACTGTAAGACGTAAGCCAGGCATGCAGACACCATAGTTGAAGCGTTTTCAAGGAACCCACCGACGCTAATGTACACGAGAGACCAGAAAAGGATGGAAATTACAAGCAAGCTCCTGGTACACCACGAGCAAGAGAAAGACCCGCTGGCACTTAGGATCTGGAGAGTTAACTTCGATCAGTCCAGTGCAGAGAAAGAAATGCCAATGTTTGTCAAGTTGGCAAATGAAGACTTAATTGTTCGATGAAGGCCGGAACAACCACTGTTCTAGTAGAAAATCTGTATACCAGTCTCCTTGAAACACCACTTTTTATGTGATTGTCATGACCACCATCAGGCAGGTCCTTTAGGAGTTGTTAAGACGATAGCAACATTAAAAGAAGTCGGTCTCTGGCACAAGTGTTCAGAGACATGCAATGCTATGCGAGATCTTGCCCAACATGTTAGCTGGTCAAGGAGGCCCACACCAAAGAAGCAGAACTTCAGTCAGCCATTACAGACCATCCCATTCATATAATAGGAATCAATTTCGTCGGCCCTCTGCCGTCTACTGTGTTCAATCAGTTTTTTACTATTTCACAAAGTGGGCACACATCCAGGACAGCGGCAGGAAAGTTCAACCAACATGCACTGTCAGACATAGGTGGGCCACATTATTTAATCTCGGAAAATGGAGCAGCTTCATGGGGCAGGAGTTCACATAACTGCTTAATGAGAATGTGATAAAAAAAAAGCAAGATGATGCCTCATAAGTTCAACCAACATTATTATGAACCAGATTATATTTAATCTCGGACAATGGAGCAGCATTCGTCGGGAAGTTCACATAACTGCTTAAGGAGAAATGAATCAACCATAGCAGGACGGCGCCCTAGCATCTGCACAGCAACTTCACGGAATGTGTAAATCGTGAGATGAAGGTACGCATCAGAACATTTGTGACAGAAAACCAGAGCCGTTGGGGCCCTTGACACCCTGCCTCCAGTGGGCAATCAGGACCGCACCACATGCATCAACAGGGGAAACTACGAACTTGTTAATTAGAGGGACACACCCTATGACGAGATTACAAGCTCTCTTTCTACCATCAAATCAACTTCTCCATGAAAAAATAAGCTGAGCAGTATCGTCTAGTGATGGAAAAGTCCCACGACCTGGCACGGGCTCTCCTATCAGAAGCAAAAATACACGTCAAGATAAAATACAGTAAGACAAAAAGAAATCCTGTGAATATACACTTACACAGTTAGTAAAAGTCAAAAACTATATGTAGTCAGATTGCAGCATAGGGTTCACAAAGAAATTGGCACCAGTATACAAAGGTCCATATTGGGTCGTCAAGAATCTATCAGATGTCAAAAACTGTGATTAGGGCCGGATCATTCGGAAGTAAGTCCCTATATCATTGCAGAAATATAGCTCTACCTTGCCCCACACACTATGGACAGGTACGGGAAAGAAGCTCCACAGGGAACCATAAGACTTGACAGCAACGAGGGAGATTCGGAAGAGGATAACCACAGTTGGGGTAAAGAAGAAGGTCCAGAAGAGAAATGACAATGAAGACAGCAGAAGATTTGGAAGAGGAAGAGGAGGGAATACTGGGGACGGACAGGATGAACTGGCAGATGAAGCAGGCAACGAAAGGGAAAGCTCAGAGGAGAAACTAGATATGGACTCTTGTAAAGAGGATGAACCAACAAATGACAGGGTCCTGATGATAATAAAGAAAACAGACAGTGGAGGAGGCGGTTCATCTAAGAGGCCGAACGTTCTATCACGCGACTTGCTCGATACAAACTGAGCATGGTTATTTGGAGTCGGTACGCTAATGAAGATGAGGGTACCTCCTACAACAAAAGTCGACCCACCAGGCAGACGAGGGTAAAAAGAATGAAGAGTGTATGAAATGCACCATGTATCACATGCTGAGGAGAGAAGAGTAGCAAACGATGAGCAGCTTGCAGCTCTATACGAGAACCGGTTCACAGCAATGTCAAGGGAACCAGCGGTACGACTACAGGACAGACTACTGTTTCTAATGGCACAGAAGAACATCAGTGACGAGTCACACATCGAAGAAATGGAGGCAAATTCAGTGACCCATATTCCCACCTGGGAGCTGGTTTTCCTAATTCGGTAAAACTTGGAGCTACCAAGTGCGAGCGTGATGGCGTGATGATGGATTTTGCATAGGTGAAACCTGAACCCTGGATGGGACCACTAGACCAGATGCAGCTTCAAGTAAGAAGGGTGAATGCAGAACCGGAAGGCCCAACGAAATATGATAGGCATAGGAGAAGGACACGGTGCCCACAAAAGAGAATCAAACTCTGCTAGTAATTTGTCACAAGTAGACCTTTCAATCTGAAAAGTTTGACCTTGCACATGTCCCAGTAAATGAAGCCACCCATGGAATGCCACCAGCTCTGTGCATGGGAGAAGGATGTGGAAGATGTCACACCAGGGAAGAAGCATTGTTGGGAGTCCAGAGTGATAGAAGGAATGAACTAAGTAACTTTATGTGCAAGTTCTGGACAACAAGACTGTGTGTGATGTGCAACAGATTGTCACACCATGCAACATGTAAATAAACTATTTCGGATTGCGGGATAGCCCCAGCAGCAAGCAAAATTACTACCCAGGACTAAGTCGAACTGCAAAATCATCCAAGCCGCAATATAACCCAAATTTTTCTAGTATTTATTTCTTTTGCTTTATTTCTGCCAACAATGCATGGGAGAACAAGAAGTTTGCATGAGCCACAACATTGGTCTGCGTGCGTGCCTTTCTAATTATCAAATTCAAAATCCAGTATTAATTCCCATGTATCCATTGAATAATTCATTTGTAGCCAGCCTGTACTTGCAGTACTTTAATGGGGCGGGAGACAAAACTATAACTGGTGCGGCCCTGAGCAAGTCTCTTGAGCACGCCGTTACAGTGAGTGCACACAGATCTCCTCGGTCACGTGGTGACGCACATGTTTGGCACAGGGCTTGTGAGTGATGAAATGGCACCACGAGAGCAAACTGGTGCAAGAGTTAGCAGCAATGCAATGGATATGGCAGAAGTGACGTGAATTTAGAGTGAACAGAACAACATTTGTGTGGAGTGAGTAGCTGTGAGACTTACATTAATATGATGGCAGGGCTACCAGCCAACTTCAATGGACAAAAAATATGAATTTTTTGTTTAAAAAAAATACAAGCTTTATAAAAATATCTAATAAAATTCGTAGGAGGTTTTAGGAATTATTATCCTGGCTGCAGTGAGAGTATGTCCTATTGTATTGTACGACAATAATATTTCTTTGTTGTCCTAAAATACATTAAGAAAAATAAACACTTTTGAGTGCACATACATGCCTTATTTGGCCACTCGACCAATTCACGTTCCCTTTTCATACCATTCTGCAGCTAGGGTATGGGAAGACAGATGTTCTTGTTTTTGGGTCCAAATAACGAGCGTATCAAGGAAACACACCACAAACTTGGCCATATTTGAGTTCGGAAGAAAAAAATATAGCAAATATAGAAGCATTTCACGATTTATAGCAACTTTAAAGGAATCCTACAAAAAATGGGAAATATAGGAGGATAGGGAGCCCTGTGATGTGGACCTTTTTTCCATAGCAAGTAGTCTTTCCCTCACCCCCCCCCCCACAAAATTCAGTGAAAACGTTCTCCGAGAATGGGTGTCCGGAAAACAAAATGTCACGCCCCTTCAAATGACATAGGCGTCCTTTCCTACCCAGTCACATCTATTTCTTCGCCAAAATGATTCGCAAGCCTGCCGTACTACACCCCACTATTATTCAAGCAGTGCTACAAGATAAAAACACAAACAACGTTTTGAAAATTTTCGAAACGTTGTTTGTATTTTTATCTTGTAGCATTGCTTGGTTTTTACTTTAATAATCTGTTACCGTGCTTTTTTACTCCAGTACTACACCCCACCACTTCTATTTTAAATCTCTTTATGACACATAAAAAAACGTTTCTTACACGAATGAGTTACTATTATTTTTTGGGGGTGTGTTTATACCAGATGAATTTGCTTACGTAAAACAAATTAGGTCCCTGGGCAGACTTCTGGTGAGGGAGGTGATGTTAAACGGGACGGAAAGCCAATGGGCTCGAAATTGGTTAACTAAATACGGATGCAAACCTATTTACGTTGCCTTTTGGACTTATATGTCAGACTGCCTGAGCGGGGAATCGAACCCAGGACCTCTGAAATCAAACGGCCGTGTCAGTCTGGCTTAGCGGTAGGGCCTTGGCCTTTGATTTCAGAGGTCCTGGGCTCGAAATTGGTTAACTAAATACGGATGCAAACCTATTTACGTTGCCTTTTGGACTTATATGTCAGACTGCCTGAGTGGGGAATCGAACCCAGGACCTCTGAAATCAAAGGCCAAGGCCCTACC